>CM076570.1:1605820151-1605956554 GCA_034641835.2 Pinus albicaulis | reverse complement strand
TCCTATTAGTCATGGCAAAACGAAAATCCTTGTTTGGTTCTTCAAACCTCAGTCCTCTCCTGGATAGTGAAAAGGACGTCCATGATACCACGTCGTCCGTCAATCATCCCCTACTGCATTACCAAGTAACCCTAAACACTGATAAATCCCCTGTATTATCTGCTATGAAAAGTTCTGGTGTGTTGTCCGCCTTTGTTCTGAAAACTCACTTCTTCCCCGAGTTCATCTCATGGTTAGTCTCATAAATGTACCCTGGTAAATGTATCGTCATGAATTCTCAGGGGGAAAATGTCCTGCAGGTATCAACACAATTAATTCGCCAAGCATTGTGTTTTCCAGAAGATGAGTCTCCGTTACAATTCTCCGAAGATTCATTGGTTCAGTATTTTGAAGACCTTTCAAACGAAGAGTTCAGTTGTTGTATGTCATTTTTGAAATCAAATCCAGAAAAAACTCAATTTGAAGGAGAAATATTCAGTTTGGAGGCGTTCGATGTTCAATATAGGCCAGTTCTTAGCTGCATTACAGAGATTTTGGGAAAAGACGATGACCACAAAATTGATAAATCATTCTTGGGGATGTTTGCACTGATGATGAAACCAGGGGTGGTCCTTGACATTCCGTCTTTTTGGCAGGAAATAGTAAATTCCCAATTGATAGCTTTTCCACTAACAGGTTTCTTCAGATTTCCATCATTGGTTGTTTACTTATTTTTGTATCAAAATGTTGAAAAGTTCATGAGTTTGGGTTTAAATATAGTTGATAGTAATAAAAATAAGCAATCAGTTTTATTCTGGACCGATATGGTTAGAAAAGAAGAGAATGAAGCAGGGCTGTTTGAATTTGCTGACCATTTCATGTCTATTGCTTATAAAATTTTGAATGGAACTCTTCCTCCATGCTTTCTACCAAAAGCCCGGGAGTTCCTACAGTTAGGACCCAATTGCAAATTTGGATATTGGTTTGTATTTGACGTCATTTGACCTGGCATTGTCGTGTGTGGAGTTGGCATTGGGCCTGGGCTCCCAGCCTTTGTGCCCGTGGGCTCTTTCCATGCTGGAATTCATAAGGCAAAGTCTTAATGTAGACCAGTTCCACTTTCTTCCATGAAGAAAGGGTTTGATATACAAATTGCCTATGAATGTACAAATTTCCTATGAGTGTGGGACCTTTTGTGGTCAACACGAGACAAGCTTTTGATGAAGTCTCAAAAATGTTGGAAGGGACACAGTTGTTGTTGGGAGAAAAATGGCCTTATGATCCGCATGGAATAATTTCTTAGAAAAGGGTTGAGAATGGGTATGCTGCATTTTCCCATGTAAGTAAACCTGATCTGGAGAAACTGGCTAATCCAGGTGAGTCAAGTTCATCAAAGACCAACATTCAAACACCTGCAATTTTGGAAAGGGCGAGCAAAAGAGGTAGAGAAGATGTTGTTGAAATAGATGATGAGGAGCCCCGAGAGGAAAAAGAACCAAAATAGCAGAAGACCATTCTTTCAACTCACCTGGTTTTACTCTCCAGGTCAATGAAGAACAATATCTCCCCTCATCTCCTAGAAGACAGGAACTTTATTTGGAAAAGTCTCCTTCAGTAAATCAAATGTTCACACAGATCAAGGAAAGAAACCAGATGATAAAAGCCAATATAGAAGCACAAGCAGAGCACCACATAGCTGCTGACTAGACCAGATTATTGACTGTGATGGATCTTGAAAAATATCAGTTTAAGATGGATCTGTCACATCCGACAGGAATGTCGCTTGGATCTTCGGGTAGCTTTAAGGAGGTAAACATAATCATGGATGTTAAAAATATCCCATTGTGGGACAAAATGAATCTTCATATGCAGACCGGGCAGTTGATTGTAAATGATTTGAGCAAGACTAATGCCACATCAGTCAAGACTAAAAACATGCTTGCAAAGGTCATCAGACAATGCAAAATGGAGAAAGCTAATTCAAGGGCATTAACAACTCAAAATGAAGAGTTGAAGAAGATCATTATGAAAATTGGTGTGGATCCAAATGATAAAGTTGTAATTCAAAAACTCATGAGAAGTGCAGAAGTAGAAATATCCTCACTAAGGAAAAATTTAAAATTACCAGCTACAGAGCACTCAATGGCTGTAGAAGTAGCTGAGGTAGAAAAATAAAAGGAAGAGTTACGTTTGCAATTGTTACAAAAAGATGAAGAGTTCTCCAAAGTGAAGAAGACTGCTATATCTCTGCAGAATCATATTGAAAACCACACTTGCACTTTTATTTCGCCTACAGGTGATGTTGATTCTGATCCTCAAGCCCAAATTGTTCACTTGTTCCAGCTAAAAGATAATTTGAAGGTGATATTAAACAGTTGATTCAAAAAGAAAAGCGACTACTAAGATTCCAAAAGGATGGGAAAATAAAGCAAATGAAAATAAACGCTTAATTACAAAAGTGAAATGTAGGATTAGAGGCCTCGAGAGAAAGCTAAAAGGTCACATCTCACTTTTAAGAGCTAAAGATATTATTTGGTGAAATTATATCCTGAAGTAAGGAAGTCAAATTAGGATTCCCTAAGTATAATTTTCCCCAAACGCCTCATCAGACCACCAGAAAGTTGCAGATACTCCTTGGAAAAACAAAATGCTCATTAAAGAGCAATCAAGGCTCGAGAGGTTTTTAAATTTTATCGATTTAAAATCGGATAGAAGCTGAAGGGTGATATACAAGACGGATATTCTACTCTTTGAAGAAGTTAATAAAGCTGATAATTAAGAATGATCTCGAAAAGTTACGGAGAAGATTCTACGAAAATGCAGGCGGTAAAGAAAGTTCGATATAACTTTTGATAAATTGGTCAAGACAGTTTCTTCATATTTGGATAGAAAAGAGGGGAAATATTTTGACGCACGATTTTATGAATGTCCTTCTTTTGGCAAGGCGGTGTTTTTCTTTGGAGACACGAAAAGACAAAATTTAAAAAGAGAGACATTTATTTAACTTTTACAAAGGCACTTCCAATTTGCTATGGATGGTAAGAGCACTCTTCACGGAAAACTCACTCATGATCGGGCGATTTGCGGCTTAGATTGGAATACATATTTTGGAATATCACTACAACTCAAAGTCAACTTTGGAAAAAATGCCAAAATATTCTCCAGTGACCAGGCAAAGGAATTCCAGCGGACAAATCAAAAGTGACTGCTGATTAACGACCCATCGGGACAGTTGTTTCACTTTCAAATTTAAATTTTAAAAATCCTCATTATGTCATTTCTTAGGATTATGTAAATGTAATAAGACTTTTTCGAGGCATGTACCTCCATGACAGTTAACAGTTTATGCAGTTAAAGTTGGTTAGAGTAGTTAGGATGAGTTTCATTACTGGAAACTGTTTTGTCATAATGTATTTAAAGACAATTTGAAGAAAGAGAAAGGTTCCGAGTTTTGGACCTTGAAGCCTAATTTTGTACTGAAAAATATTGAATCAATGAAAAGTTTTGCAAGTTTCCTTCATTCTATCTATGTTGAATAGTTTTCCAGTTTTCATTTCTTTTCCATATCTATGAACAAAATAGAGTGATTTGAGCTGCAGGTCTCTTGATATCTGTGTATCTAAGAGTTAAACATCCTTAATGGGCACTCCTCTATTTTAACTTTATTGTTTCTCACTTCTTCAGGGTTTTATAATGATAGATTATGTTTTAAGCAGCATATCAAATTGAAATCCTTTTCCTTCTTTTTCTTCCATTCAGTCGCTTCAGCATAAAGAGAACATGGCATTGCAGAACTTGTAGGGGTTTGATATTTGGAGATTATATTATTAATATTAGAAGGTTTAATAAACAGAGACAAATATACACTTGTTTGTGACATAATCTTTAATGTATTGAGCACGGATTCCTTTACGCAGCAAGGAATTGTTTCTCGAGGAACAACATTAATTGGCGCCGTTGCCGGGGACCAAAGATTCGAAGATTTTCCCTGGGTTTTGTTTTACATTTCCTTTGGTTGTTCAGAGAGGAGGAAATAGTAAGCTGTGTTTGTTTGAAAATAGCTCTGGCTCCCAAGAAACCTCACACGAGGTCAGATACCTCTCAGCAAAAAGTTCTTGTTTTTTCCGATCCTGAGAAGCTTGTTTCAAAGAAGAGCCAGAAACCAAAAATAGTAGATACACCAGAAGCTACACTGCTCGCACCAGGCAGCAGTTCACGCACTTTTTCATCCAAGAAAGCCTCCAAGAAACTCATTTTCTCGGAAGAAGAATCGTCACCATCACCTGATCGTTTTCAAGAACCCACATTAGAAGAGCAATCTCTGGAGTTTGTGTCTTTTCCTTTTACATAAAATCAACCCCATATAGTTGCCATCTCTTCTGCAATCGTTCATACTCCGACTCCTATATTATTTGTTCCACCTCATTCATCCCCACGTACAACTGGTATTCATTTTACCCCCGCTCAAGGAGCAGTTAACCCAGGCGTAAACATGGCAGTCCCTGCAGCCCCTGCTTTCTTGATGAATAGATATGCACCATTAAATCTAGCACAACCATTGCATGATATGCCTCAAGAGTATCTCAAGTTACTCCCTAGATTTACTGGTGAAGATGAGATAACTGCAGAACAACACTTGCCTCTGTTTTGCACATTTGCTGAGAATTTGAATGTTGAACATTTAGATGTTGTAATGAGACTCTTTGTTCAGTCACTAAATGGAGAGGCAAGGAAATGGTTCAAAGGATTGGCTAATGGTTCTATTAACGATTGGGATTCCCTAGAAAGACGTTTCATTGAAAGGTGGGGTGAAAAGAGGGACCACGACTATTCTTTGATAGAATTTAATGCAATCAAGAAGAAATCTGATGAAAATATGAGTGATTTTGTGAAGAGATTCAATAAATTGTATAATAGTTTGCCTGCAGAGATGAAGCCTCCTCCAATGGAGACTCCATTCCAGAAAGATCAAACTAAGAAAATAGATAAGGGGAAAAAGCCCATTAACGAAGAAAAAGAGAAGGAAAAGCAGCAAGTAGAAACTTCTCAAACAAAAGTTAGAGATTCTAATATTTTGGAGAAAGTAGTTACTGTTTCTAATCAAAATTCAAATTCCAAGAAAGATCAAGAAGAACCTGAAAATTTGACAAAATCAAATCAAACTTTCAGTTTGTCGAAAGAGTTGGAGAAAGTGAAGATTCAAGTACCTCTTCTTGAGTTGATGAAAACACCTGGCTATAAGAAAGAGATTGCCGAGTTTATCAATTTATCTCAGTCTGATGAAGTAGGTGATATAGTAAATCTGCAGGAAGAAAAAACAGTGGTTACATTTGGACCTCATGTTGAAGAGGTAGATTCATCTGTCCCTCCTTTTTATATATCACTTCTGTTACATGATTTTGTTCTACATAACTGCATGCTAGATTCTGGTGCATCCCACAATCTGATGCCACTGTGTGTGATGAAAGAGTTGAATTTGCAAACCACCAAGCCATATCGAGATATTTATTCTTTTGACTCAAAAAGGGTAAAGGGTGTGGGTTTGATTAAGGATATGGTTGTTACATTGGCTCAAATCCCAGCCAAAAGCATTATTATGGATGTTGTAGTGGCAGATATTCCTGCCAGGTTTGGTATGTTACTATCTAGATCATGGGGGGCAAAGCTAGGAGGAGTTTTGAAGCTAGATTTTACATATGCTATCATTCCCATTTTCAATGGTGAAGAAAGTAGGTTGTATAGAGAGACTAGATTTCAAAAAAATACTACCAAGAAAGATGCAGGTAATTCACCAATTTATGGCCAAGAGAAGGATGACCTCTCTTGCTTCATGATGCATGAAGATGCAGAATTTGCTGAAGAATCGCAAGGGCAGCTTCCTTCAGCGATTGTACATAAGGAGCTGCATTTGAACAAGTTATGGAAGTTTTATTTTGATGGTGCGTTTTCCAAAGAAGGCACTGGAGCTGGTTTCATTTTTGTTTCTCCTGAGGGTAACCTTGTGCCTTTTTCTTTCAAATTGGAGTTTGAATCCACTAATAATGTTGCAGAATATGAAGCATTAATTATTAGTTTGCAGACAGCTAAGCAGATGGGAATTTAGTCTATGACTGTGTTTGGGGATTCAGAATTAATTATAAGACAGATCAAGAATTTATGTCAAAATAAACATCCTAGGTTAAGAGCATATCGGAATGAGGTCTGGGATCTGATCGAAATTTTTTTTGAAGCCTTCAACTTACAGTTTGTTCCAAGGGAAGATAATAGAATGATTGATTCTTTGGCGGTTGCAGCAAGTACATTCAAGCCTCCTATCAGTCCGAAACTAAGGTATGAAATTGAGATGAGACATAGACCTTCGATTCCTGACAATATTAAACACTGGCAGGTCTTTGAGGATGATGAACAGATTAAGCAGTTTCTGTTGATGATTGAAGATTTTGAAGATCAGCAGATTGATTTGGAATCTGATGAAGATGAATTGGCTGGTAAGACTCTGAAAAAGAATATTGGTGGTTAGGAGATCATTCAGTTGAAAGATAACGTTTTTCCAAGAGGTTTGGTGCCTCTTGAAAGACTGTTTGATACAAATGACGTTGCAATGAATCAGAAGAAAGCAAACCAAGATGAGCGGGTGGAAGATTGCAATTTAGGGACTCAACAGGAGCCTAAAATGATTAAGTTGTTCAAAGGGGTCCCGAAGGACTACAAAGAAAGGTATGTAGATTTTCTCAAACAATTCAAAGATGTATTTGCTTGGTCTTATGATGATTTGAAGACATATGATAAGAGTATCATACAGCATAAAATCCCACTGAAGGATGGAGTCAAGTCACATAAACAGAAGCTCAGACAGATTAATCCATTGCTGTTGGCTCCGATCGAAAAGGAAATAAAGAAACTACTGCAAGCTAAGATAATCATTCCACTCAGATATTCAGATTGGGTTTCCAATCTTGTACCCATCCGAAAGAAAAATGTAGAGATAAGGTTGTGCGTAGATTTCAGGAATTTGAATAGGGCGTCATTGAAAGATAATTATCCTTTACCGAAAATGGATTTTGTCTTACAAAAAGTGACTGGAGCTTATATATTATCTATGGTGGATGGATTTTCAGGGTATAACCAGGTAGCTGTGGAGAAGGAAGATCAGAAGAAAACTGCCTTCACTACGCCCTGGGGAACATTCATGTACGCCAGGATGCCATTTGGCCTGATGAACGCGGGGGCTACATTCCAATGAGCAATGGATATTGCATTCGTAGGTGATCAGTTCGTGGTGGTTTATTTAGATGATGTCACAATTTTCTCAAATTTCGATGAAGAGCATTTACAACATTTGCAGAAAGCCCTCCTGAAGTGTAGAAAGTATGGGTTGTCGCTCAATCCTAAAAAATCTCTGTTTTCCCTGGAAGAAGGCAAGCTGTTGGGCCATATTGTTTCAAAGAAAGGTGTCAAGATCGATCCAGCAAGAGTTGAAGCAATACACTCTATCCCACTGCACCAAAGCAAAAAAGATATTCAAATATTTCTTGGAAAAATTAATTTTCTCATAAGATTCGTTCCTAATTACGCAGAAATCGTCAAGAAGATAACGGACATGTTAAAGAAATATGCCGAAGTAAAGTGGGACAAAGAAGCCAGAGAATCTTTCCAAAGGATTAAAGAAGCTTTAAAGGAAGCGCCTATTCTCAGTAGTCCAGATTATCTGAAGCCATTTCAAATTTTCTCGTTTGCATCTCCTTCAACAATTGCTGCTGTGTTATTATAGAGAAATGAAGAAAAGCATGAACATCCCATAACATATTTTAGTAAAGTTCTCTGAGATGCAGCTTAAAGTATAATATATTGGAGAAACAAGTATATGCTTTGGTGAAAGCACTGAAAGCTTTCAGAACTTATATCCTTCATTCTCAAATCTTCACATACGTTCCCAATTCAGCTGTAAAATATGTGCTAGTACAGAGTGATGTGGAAGGTAAAAGGGGAAAATGGATTGCTAAAATACAAGAATATGATTTGGATGTAAAACCAACCAAGCTAGTTAAAGGATTTGGATTGGCCAAATTATTGATAGAATCCAATTTCCAAGCATTGGGAATCAATTTGTTGGCCCCTGTAGAGGAAGTCGATGCAGGAACAGGTGATAAGCAGTCAAAGAAAGCAATTAAGTATAAATTTCTCTACTCAGAGTGGTATAAGGATATTGTACATTATTTATGCTTTCTTTCATGTCCCCCTTCAATAAATAGAGCTAAATACAGGGCTTTAAAACTTAAAGCCCAGCCTTATGTCATAATTGAAGCAAAATTATATTGGAAGGATCTGGCTGGTGTGTTGTTGTTGTGTCTGACAGAGGAAGAAATTTCAGAAGTGATCAAGGAATATCATGAATGCTTGTGCGGAGGGCATTAAATCTGGAAGGTAACTGCTCATAAAATATTCAAATCAGGTTTCTATTGGCCATCTGTGTTTACTGATGTTTATAAAACAGTCAAAAGTTGTCAAAAATGCCAATTATTTGCAGAAAAGAAAAAGCTAGCCCCATTACCTCTTCTCCCTGTTTTTATTGAAGAACCTTTTAGACAATGGGGGTTGGATTTCATTGGAGAAATCAATCCACCATCCAGTGGGAAGTTTGAGTGGATTCTTACTGCTACAAATTATTTTACAAAGTGGGTGGAGGCAATCCCCACCAGGAAGGCAAATGATTTGGTTGTTATGAAGTTTCTGGAGGAGAATATCTTTAGCAGGTTTGGATGTCCAGTGAAGATTGTGACAGATAATGCACAAGTTTTCAGTTCACTCAGGTTTATTAATTTTTGTCAAACTTACAGTGTGATATTGTCTCATTCTACAGCTTATCATCCATAGGGAAATGGATTGGCAGAATCTTCCAACAAAACATTGGTAAGAATTTTGAAGAAGACAATTAGTGAAAACCAGAAGAATTGGGATACAAAGTTAGTTTTTGCTCTGTGGGCAACAAGGATGACTACTAGGAGGTCTACTGGCAAGTCTCATTATGAGCTCGTATATGGCACTCAAGCATTGTTCCCCACACAATTGGTAAAACCAGTGATTTCTTTTCAACAAGATGCTCAAGCAGAACCAAATGCCATGATCAAAAGAATGAACAATGTGATGGAACTAAGTGAAAACAGAAATCAAGTTCGGGACAACTTTCTCACTTATCAGCAGAATACAAAGGAAGTATTTGATAGGAAAGCAAAAGAAGTCATGTTTCAGAAGGGATACTTAGTATTGAGATGGGATACACGAAGGGAAGACAAAGGGAAACACGACAAATTTGATCCCTTGTGGTATGGCCCATTCAAAATTAATGAAGTCAGAGGAAATAATACTTTCATGTTGGAAAATCTTGAAGGAGAAGTGCTAGATATGCCTGTGAGCGGGAAATATCTCAATCATTATTTTCGGCATTAAGCAGCTGCTTTTTCATCATTGTATATATCCGGTGTGATCATTGTACAATTTCATCAAGCAATGTGTGACTCCATGCCCGAGGTGAAGGCACTAATCTGCAGGTTCTTAGTGTTTCGTGGTAAAAACACTATCCCCAGGTGGAGCCAGATGTTGTGGATCATTATCTGCATATCCTTTTTATATTTTCTTTCGAAAATCTAAAAAAAAATAAAAAAATGAAAATTCGAAAATATGCTATAGTATGAAGTTATTAATACTTTAGCATAAAAAAAAAATGCAATGTATTTCGAATGATTGATGTACATAAAGTAGTCATAAGCTTTATTTCGATATGTATGATTTCAATATTAAGCCCCAAGCAGCTTCCCGAGCGGAAGTCGTGATCACAGAAAAGGGCTTATGGATAAGCTATTGCGGGGGGAGAATTAGCTCATCGGTTATCAAATCCCGACCCCCCGTAGTTGACTAGTCAGATCTTGGTTCTGCCGTGATCAACGGCTTGGATTTATTACAGGGGGTATGGGTTAAAGTTTTCCACCGTACTCAAAGACCCCCCGCAATGACGTCATCAGGTGAGGTGGAAAGTAGTTGTCATCCACTCTCAATTGTTTTTCCACGTCATTCCAGCATTTATTACAGATTCCCGTATCCTATTAAAGGGTTCTTCTGTCCCGTTTTTGTCTATGTGTGACTGTTTGCCCTTTTTAACCGTGTCCCGCCACCTTTGCATTATCCGTTACCCCGCAAATTGCTTTCAAGTTCCTGTCAGTCATGGAAAAATGAACAGCTTTGGCTGGTTCATCAAACCTCAATCCCCTCCTGGATAGTGAAAAGGATGTTCATGATACCGCGTCGTCCATCAATCATCCCCTACTGCATTACCAAGTAACCCTAAACACTGACAAATCCCCTGTGTTCTCTACTATGAAAATTTCTGGTGTGTTGTCCACCTGTGTTCCGAAAACTCACTTCTTCCCCGAGTTCATCTCATGGTTAGTCTCATCTATGTACCCTGGCAAATTCTTCGTCATGAATTCTCAGGGGGAAAATGTCCTGCAGGTATAAACACAATTAATGCGCCAAGCATTATGTTTTCCAGAAGATGAGTCTCCGTTACAGTTCTCCGAAGATTCATTGGTTCAGTATTTTGAAGATCTTTCAAACGAAGAGTTCATTCGTTGTATGTCATTTTTGAAATCAAATCTAGAGAAAACTCAGTTTGAATGAGGAAAGTTCAGTTTGGAGGCGTTCAGTGTTCAGTATAGGCCAGTTCTTAGCTGCATTACAGAGATTTTGGGAAAAGACGATGACCACAAAATTGATAAATCAGTCTTGGGGATGTTCGCACTGATGATGAAACCAGGGGTGGTCCTTGACATTCCTTCTTTTTGGCAGGAAGTAGTAAATTCCCAATTGATAGCTTTTCCTCTAACATGTTTCTTTAGATTTCCATCATTGGTTGTTTACTTATTTTTGTATCAAAATGTTGAAGAGTTCATGAGTTTGGGTTTAAATATAGTTGATAGTAATAAAAATAAGCAATCAGTTTTATTCTGGACCGATATGGTTAGAAAAGAAGAGAACGAAGCAGGGCTGTTTGAATTTGCTGACCATTTCATCTCTACTGCTTATAAAATTTTGAGTGGAACTCTTCCTCCATGCTTTCTACCAAGAGCCCGGGAGTTCCTACAGTTAGGACCCAATTGCAAATTTGGAGATTGGTTTGTATTTGAAGAATACTCTGAGATAAGGCTGTATGGAGTTAGCATTGAGCCTTATAGGCTCCCAACCTTTGTTCCCATGCGACTTTTCGCCCTGGAATTCATAAGGCAAAGTCTTAATGTAGAGCAAGTTCATTTTCTTCCCATGAAGAAAGGTTTGATGTACAAATTTCCTATGAGTGTGGGACCTTTTGTGGTCAACACGAGACAAGCTTTTGATGAAGTCTCAAAAATGTTGGAAGGGACGCAGTTTTTGTTGGGAGAAAAATGGCCTTATGATCTGCATGGAATAATTTCTCAGAAAAGGGTTGAGAATGGGTATGTTGCATTTTCCCATGTAAGTAAACCTAATCTGGAGAAACTGGCTAATCCAGGTGAGTCAAATACATCAAAGACCAGCATTAAAACTCCTGCAATTTTGGAAAGAGTAAGCAAAAGAGGTAGAGAAGATGTTATTGAAATAGATGATGAGGAGCCCCGAGAGGAAAAAAGAACCAAACTAGCAGAAGACCATTCTTCCAATTCACCTAGTTTTACTCTCCAGGTCAATGAAGAACAATATTTCCCCTCATCTCCTAGAAGACAGGAACTTCATTTGGAAAAGGCTCCTTCAGTAAAGCAAATGTTCACACAGATTGAGGAAAGGAACCAGAGGATAAAAGCCAATATAGAAGCACAAGCAGAGCACCACATAGCTGCTGACCAGACCAGATTATTGACTGTGATGGATCTGGAAAAAGATCAGTTTAAGATGGCCTTGTCACATCCGACAAGAATGTCCCTTGGATCTTCGGGCAACTTTAAGAGGTAAACATAATCATGGATGTTAAAAAGATCCCCTTGTGGGACAAAATGAATCTTCATATGCAGACCGGGCAGCTGATTGTAAATGATTTGAGCAAGACCAATGCTACAGCATTCAAGACTGAAAACATGCTTGCAAAGGTCATCAGACAATGCAAAATGGAGAAAGCTAATTCAAGGGCATTAACAACTCAAAATGAAGAGTTGAAGAAGATCATTATCAAAATCGGTGTGGATCCAAATGATAAAGCTGCAATCCAAAAATTTATGAAAAGTGCAGAAGTGGAAATATCCTCACTAAGGAAAAAGTTAAAATTACCAGCTACAGAGCACTCAATGGCTGCAGAAGTAGCTGAGGTTGAAAAGGATAAAGAGGAATTGCGACAGCAGTTGCTGAAGAAAGACGAAGAACTCACTAAAGTGAAGCAGACTGCTATATCTTTACAGAACCATATTGAGAACCATACTTGTACCTTTGATTTTTCTGCAGGTGATGCTGATCCTCAAGCCCAGATTATTCAGCTAAGCACAGAATTAAAGATGGCAGAGAGAGATTGTAAACAAGCCCAGTCAGAATTGGAAACGGTTACCAAGATGATGCAAGGATGGGAAGAAAAAGCACATGAGAACAAGCAGAAACTATAGAAAGCTGAAGATGAAATCAAAGAGCTCAAGGAGAGATTAAAAGGTAATATCTCTCTTATTAAAGCTAAGGATATCATGTGGAATGATATTATTTCAGAAATGCAGTCAAAATGGGATTCCATGAATATAATTGCTAGAGAGAAAAGCATTGTTTCAGAGCATAAAAAAGAGCTATTATCTGAGAAGCAGGCCGCTATTAAAAGAGCAAATTGGGCTAGAAAATTCATAAACTTTATTAATGCCAAGACAAATGAAGAGTTAGGAGATATGGGGATACAGGATAGATACTTTTATGCTGAGGAGGTGAATAAAATGATAATAAAAAATGATCTTCGGAAGGCCGCAGAGAAGTGGTTACTGGGAATTAAAGAGATAATTAAAAAAATTGATATATCATTCGACAAATTGATGAGAACAGGTTTGCCTTCATGCTGGACGGAGAAAGGGGATATCATGTCATGGAAGTTCTATGAAGATCAGTTGATATTTGCAAAAAGCAGAGCAGATGGCAGGCATGAAAAGACACAGGTTTTAAAGGGAGAAACGGTATTTAACTTCTTACAAAGGCATTTCCTCCTGCTATGGATGGTGAAGACATTATTCACAGGTAATCTTACTCATAGTCAGGTTGTTGCATTTAGACTGGAATATCATCATTATAAGAATGCTTCGACGACTCAGGATAAGCTCTGGAAAGAATGCAAGATATTTTCTATGGACACAGAAAAGGGAACTCCAGCCACTCAGCCACAAGTAGCCGTTCAGCCACAAATAGTCATTGAGATAGCCACTATTTCAGGAGCATCAGTTCACTTAGATTAGAAATTATCACATTTTATCATGTTTTAAATTAAGTCATGTAAATGTAATAGGCATGTACCTCCACTACAGTGAGTAGTTAAGCAGTTAGAGTTAGTTAGAATCAGTTTCGTTACTGGAAACCATTTTGGTCATATTTTATTTAAAGACAATTTGAAGAAGAAAGAAGGTTCCGAGTTTTGGACCTTGAAGCCTAATTTTGTACTGAAAAATATTGAATCAATGAAAATTTTTGCAAGTTTCCATTATACTAGCTATGTTGAATAGTTTTCTAGTTATCATTTCGTTTCCATATCTATGAATAAAGTAGAGTGATTTGAGCTGCAGGTCTCTTGATATTTGTGTATCTAAGAGTTAAACATCCTTAATGGGCGCTCCTCCATTTTAACTTTATTCTTTCTCACTTCTTCAGGGTTTTACAATGATAGATTCTGTTTTAAGCAGCATATCAATTTAAAGTCCTTTTCTTTCTTCATCTTCCATTCATTCACTTCAGCATAAAGAGAACATGGCATTGTAGAACTTGTAGGGATTTGATATTTGGAGATTATATTATTAATATTTGAAGGTTTAATAAACAGAGTCAGATATATACTTGTTTGTGACATAATCTTTAATGTCTTGAGCACGGATTCCATTACACAGCAAGGAATTGTTTCTCGAGGAACAACAGGGGCTATGGCCGATTGAACTGTGAAGAGCCCGATTATAACTATGTTGTACATAGGGGAGGCTCTCATCCCATGTGCGTGGATGCTTTGAATTGTACATGCAAAAAATGTGTACAATAATTCTGTTGATGACCTCTGTTTGGCCATCTGTTTGGGGATGGAAAGCTGTGGACTTGGTGAGCTTGGTATCCAACATTGACCAGAGGCTAGACCAAAATGTGCTAAGGAACCTGCTATCCCGATATGATATGATAGACTGTCGGATCGCAAAGTGCACCCACACTTGTTCAAAGAAGAGTTTAGCAATGGCTTCTACTATGATATTCTTCCTGTAGGCTGCCATAATGGCCATCTTGGAGAATCTGTCAATGACCATGGAAACATAGTCATTTCCCTGCTTAGTAGAAGGCAGGCCCGACATGTAATCCATGGAGATGGATTACCAAGGTTGACTAGGGGTTGGTAGAGGAGTATATAGGCCTTGCTTCTTGATGGTCGGTTTGGCAGTGGCACAAGCAGTG
Organism: Pinus albicaulis; assembly: GCA_034641835.2. Taxonomy (NCBI): domain Eukaryota; kingdom Viridiplantae; phylum Streptophyta; class Pinopsida; order Pinales; family Pinaceae; genus Pinus; species Pinus albicaulis. The sequence goes on along the minus strand of CM076570.1, from coordinate 1,605,941,947 downwards.
TAGGGTCTGATGTGCTTCTCGACATCCTTTCAAAGGTTCGGACAATAGAAATACTTCTGCAGGATCACTATTGTTTTCTTGAAACCGAAATGCCCAGTGACTCGATTGTAGTTTGCTTCCCATATCATCTTGGCACGCTTGCTTGAAGGAACACAAAGGTGTCCCATGTGACATAAAAGTGCATCTTGGAGGTGAAAATTTGGAACTTGCGTACCCCCCAAGAGTGCCTTGTAAGTGTAGCCAAATTCTGGGTCACTCTCATAGAGAAGCGGCCAATCAAAAGTCTCGTGCCCACAAGAGTTGAGCACAGTGGTGAGCGCCATGATTGGTGGTCGACTGAGGCAGTCTGCAACATGATTGGTGCTACCCTTCTTATACTTGATGTTCAAATGAAACTGTTGCAGATATGTGGACCACTTCTGAAGGAAATCATTCCGCAACTTCCCTTGTGTCTGTATGAATTGCAGGGGCCGGTGGTCTATGTGGATGATTGTTTTCTTCCCCAAAATGTAGTGCTTCCATTGTCGACAAGCTTGCACAATGGAATACATTTCTTTGTCATAAGTGGGATACTTGCGAACTGTGTTAGAAAATGTCTCACTGTGAAATGCCACTGGATGTCCCTGTTGAGTAAGAACTACCCCAATAGCATACTCAAAGGCATCTATCTCGATCTCAAATGGCTGTTGCAAGTCCGGTAAAGTGAGCACTGGGGCAGAACAGAAGCGATTTTTCAATTCTATGAATGCCTTCTATTGAGGTTCCGACCAAAATAATTTTGCTCTTGCTCCTCCCTTGGTGACTTGACTCAAGGGCCAAGTGATATGAGAGAATCCCAACACGAACCTCCGGTATAAATTAGCAAGACCCAGAAAGCTGTGAAGCTCTGCTATAGTGGTTGGGGCTGGCCAATCCCGAATGACTTGGATCTTGGCTGGATCCACATGCACCCCCCTTTCATCAATAATGTATCCCAGATATTGAACCTAGGTCATGCCAAAAGTGCACTTTTCCAAATTGGCACACAACTTGTGTTGCCGTAGTGTTTGGAGGACTTCTCGAATGTGGTAAAGGTGCTCTTCCCAAGTCTGGCTGAAGATCAGAATGTCGTCCAAGTACACCACCACAAATGAGTTGGTGAATGGCCACAAGATGTCATCCATCATCCTCATGAAGGTTGCGGGAGCATTCATCAACTCGAAAGGCATGACCATCCATTCGAAAAAGCCTTCCTTGGTTTTGAAGGCAGTCTTCCACACATCAGAGGGTTCAATCGGTACCTGGTGATGCCCCGACTTCAAGTCAATCTTGCTGAAATATTTTGCACCTTTGAGATGGTCCAGAAGGTCATCAATCCATGGGATCAAGTACCTATTCTGGACAGTGATCTTTTTCAGTGCCCGATAGTCAATACAGAGTCTCCACGTTCCATCCTTCTTCTGTACCAACACGATCATGCTCCGACAGCGCGATGAACTTGGTTTGATGTGACCTTTCTGCAACTGCTTCTGAATCTGCCTCTTGATTTCATCATTCTCTAGAATAGAGCACCGATAGATCGGTTCATTAGGTAGCAGCGCACCTGGGGTCAGATCAATCGGTTGCTTGACCTGACAGTGCAGAGGAACCCCTATGGGTGAGGTGAATATGTCCCCGTACTCCACAAACTTATCCATTTATTGTTGTCGTGCAGAGGAGCCCTGTCTGGAGGTTGTGGCCATAGACTTCTTCTTGCCCTGGGGGCAGATTATCAAGAAAACGAATTTCCTGGTTTGGGAAATGAGCTTACTACATTGTTTTGTAGTAACCAAATAGATAGCGGCAGGAGGTGGTACCTCTGGTATCCTGTACAACCTATTTCCCAAAGTAACAATAACAACACAAGGTCGATACTCATACACATCATGATGCTTCCACAAGTATGGTTGTCCTAATAATACATTAGAAACATACATAGGAGCAACGTCACATAATACCTCATCTGTGAAGGGCTTGATGCTATAGGGAAGGTGGCACTGCTGGCTGACGCGGAGATCTCGTCCTTGGTGAAGCCACCCGATGGTGTATGGATGTGGGTGAACTGTGGTCAGCAAGCCCAACCGCTTCATGGTTTCTGCTGAAATGAGGTTCTTTTGGCTCCCATTGTCGACAATTAACTATACCGGGGAGCCCTTTACCCACATCTGGGAGTGGAAGAGACGTTCCTCCTCCTCTGGATCTTCCGGTTCCTCCTTCTGGATCTTTGTAGTGGCAACAGTGGCATTGGGCTTTGCATCAATAATCTATTTCCCTTTTTCATTCCCCTTTTCAGGTTCTGATTCGGAGTCGGAGCATGCATATGACTCAGAAGCCCTCATCTCGGCCACTAGCGACTGCTTGGCCCGACACTCACTTGTGTTGTGAGTGGAGCTCTTATGGAACTCACACCACTTTCCTGTGTCCTTCTTTGGCTTTGCGCTGCTATTCTTTTCATGTGGCTTCGATCAGTTGTCTTTAGCCACCATGGCTTGGCTCTGTCCTTTGTTCTGTGGTTTGGAAGCACCTTTCCCTTGCTTTTGATTCATAGATCCAAAGTCTCTCTTCTTCTGTTTGAATTTCTGCTCAATCTTGGCAGCATACCGGTATGCTGTGCCAAGCCAGGAGATGTCGAGGAACTCCATTTCCTCCTAAATATATCTGTGTAGACAGCTGTGATACTTTAGCACCAGATATTTCTCTGAATCTTTGATACCCAACTTTGTGCGCAGGGTATGGAACAAATTCGTCAGCTCATGCACATCTTGATCCCTTTGTTGTTGCAGCGTGGTCCATTATATGTACTTGTCCCCATGGCTCCCCACGGGATAGTATTGTTCCTTGAAGGTGTCTCGGAAAGAACTCCAAGTTGGTATGGCCGAGAACAGAGAGGGTTATGTCTGGTCCTTGTTCTCACAGTAGGTTTCCCACCAGTCCTTAACATGGGGGGTAGCTTTCAGGAGTGCAAAAATAATCTTCTCCCGGTCTGAAAAGTCATGAACCGAGAAATATCCTTCTAATAGATTCAACCATCTATCTACGGCATCTGTGTCTATTTGATCCTCAAATATGGGAATGTCAAAATTTACTTGTACCTTAAAAGGAGTCGCGCCTATAGAGTCGCTGCTGGATGCAGATGCACCGCCGGTGGGTAGCCGTTGAAGGATCTGAGCAAAGTTATCCATCATCGCGTTCCTTTGTTTTTCGAGGGCCTCCTCAAGCAATATTTTGATAGGATATCCTGCTACCTCATCTTTCTTTTCGTCCCCCATGGGTGTCCATCGAGGTTTGCGAGGCTGATCTTGCAAAGGTTCCACCAGATCGAGCCCTAGCTCCTTATACCCCGACCTCGTTGGGGACATGCAAAGAAGGATCGAGAAAAAGAAGACCCCTATGATACCACTGATCCGGATTTATGCAGGAACGCAACAGAATAAACATATAACCGTAAATACGGAGATGCAGTGGAAATAACACTTCATTTCATTAACATCAAAGAACTGAAATTTGCTTACAGACAGAAACGAAATAAAACTAGCTAGGGCGCTGGTAGCTATCTCTGAGAAGAGATGTGGCGGCTACAGGCCTCTGAACTCCATTACAATGAGGCTCGAGGGCCTATTTATTATTTATAAATAATGGGAATTCCTAAACAGCCAAAACCCTAACCCTAGGAGATGAAGCGCGAAAACTATGGGCCCCGTTTGGGTAAATTGGTGTTTCAACTTCCTAGGGGCGTAACTTTGGCATATGATCTCCGTTTGATGCGTACCATACCTCGTTAGAAAGATCTATCCGAGGAATACAAATTTTGAATGAGAAACATTGGTCCTCCATGGACCAATTTTTCTCTCCTTTTTCCCAAAAAACGTCGTTTAGGGCCTCAAAACGGCTCTGGAAGTTTACGACCCGAAAAACTGCTAAAAACAGTAAACTGTGCTGAAACTGAAAAACTGAAAGAGACAATGGTGGAGCCCCAAGTGGAATAGGTGGGTGACCACCAATATCCACCTGGATCATTCCTCCCCCTTTAGGAAGAAATGATCCCCATTGCATTAAGTTCCTCCATGAGATGAGGAAATTTCTGCTGAACTTGGTCCTTGGTGAACCACTTTCCTTGGTGCAGGAGTTGGCCAGCTTTGACAACCCGATATAGTTGGATCTTCTGTTGGCGATTGTTCTTTATTTGCATGTTCATGATACAATCTGTGGTGTACTGTTCCATGCAGTCTGGGTTTAACTCTATTGGTGTGAGTTGTTCTGTAATGTCCGAGGTGTCCAGTAGAGGTGGGAAGTAAGGACGAAGGCGATCCACATTGAAGACTGGGTGCAAACCAAGCACTGGTGGAATACTAAGCTCAAAGGCATTGTTCCCTACAGCCTTGGTGATGGTGTATGGCCCGTATCAGAGTGGGCGAAGCTTGCGGTGGGGTCCATTCAGGCGCTCCTTCTGCAAATGTAGCCATACTTTTTCACCCAACTGGAAGTTGTGTGGCACCCAGTGTTGATCATGGCATTGCTTGTACTTGGCATTGGCTTTGTCCAATATGTCATGAACCTGTTGGCGGATGTGTTGAATGCATGCGATGAAGCTACTGGCTTTGTCAACTTCAGACTGGACATGAGCTGAATCAGCCTGAGTAGCTGCAAATGGCATGGCTATATTAATGGGACATAGTGGTTGGAATCCCAAGCCCACCTGAAAGGGAATATGGCTAATTGAACTGTGGAGAGCCCGATTATAACTATGTTGTACATAGGGGAGGCTCTCATCCCATGTGCGTGGATGCTTTAAATTGTACATGCGTAGAATGTGTACAATCATTCTGTTGATGACCTCTGTCTGGCCATCTGTCTGGGGATGGAAAGTTGTGGACTTGGTGAGCTTGGTATCCAACATTGACCAGAGGCTAGGGAAAAATGTGCTAAGGAACCTACTATCCCGATCTGATATAATAGACTATGGGATCCCAAAGTGCACCCACACTCATTCAAGGAAGAGTTTAGCAGTGGCTTCTGCTGTGATATTTTTCTTGTAGGCCACCATAATGGCCATCTTCGAGAATCTGTCGATGACCACGGAAACACAGTGATTTCCCTGCTTAGTAGAAGGCAGGCCCGACATGTAATCCATGGAGATGGATTCCCAAGGTCGACTAGGGGTAGGTAGAGGAGTATATAGGCCTTGCTTCTTGATGGTCGGTTTGGAAATGGCACAAGCAGTGTAGGATCTAATGTGCTTCTTGACATCCTTTCGAAGGTTAGGCCAATAGAAATACTTCTGCAAGATTGCTACTGTTTTCTTGACCCCAAAATGCCCAGCAACTCGACTGTAGTGTGCTTCCCATATCATCTTGGCACGCTCGCTTGAAGGAACACAAAGGTGTCCCATGTGACATAAAAGTGCATCTTGGAGGTGAAAATTTGGAACTTGCTTACCCCCCAAGAGTGCCTTGTAAGTGTAGCCAAATTCTGGGTCACTCTCATAGAGAAGCAGCCAATCAGAAGTCTCATGCCCACAAAAGTTGAGCACAGTGGTGAGCGCCATGATCGGTGGTCGGCTGAGGCAGTCTGCAACATGATTGGTGCTACCCTTCTTGTACTTGATGTTCAAATGAGACTGTTGCAGATATGTGGACCACTTCTGATGGCGATCATTCTAAAACTTTCCTTGTGTTTGTATGAACTGCAGGGGCCGGTGGTCTCTCTGGATGATTGTTTCCTTCCCCAAAATGTAATTCTTCCATTGTCGACAACCTTGCACAATGGAATATATTTCTTTGTCATAAGTGGGATACTTGTGAACTGTGTCAGAAAATGTCTCACTGTGAAATGCCACTGGATGTCCTTGTTGAGTAAGAACTACCCCGATAGCATAGTCAGAGGCATCTGTCTCGATCTCAAATGGCTGTTTCAAGTCCAGTCAAGTGAGCACTAGGGCAGAACAGAGGCGATTTTTCAATTATGTGAACACCTTCTGTTGAGGTTCTGACCAAAATAATTTTTCTCTTGCTCCTCCCTTGGTGACTTGACTCAAGGGCCAAGTGATATGAGAGAATCCCAACACAAATCTACGGTAGAAATTAGCAAGACCCAGAATGCTGCGAAGCTCTGTTATAGTGGTTGGGGCTGGCCAATCCCGAATGACTTGGATCTTGGCTGGATCCACATGCACCCCCCTTTCATCAATAATGTATCCCAGATATTGAACCTGGGTCATGCCAAAAGTGCACTTCTCTAAATTGGCACACAACTTGTGTTGCCGTAGTGTTTGGAGGACTTGTCGAATATGGTGAAGGTGCTCTTCCCAAGTCTGGCTGAAGATCAGAATGTCGTCCAAGTACACCACAACAAATGAGTTGGTGAATGGCCACAAGATGTCGTCCATCATCCTCATGAAGGTTGCGGGAGCATTCGTCAACCTGAAAGGCATGACCATCCATTCAAAAAGGCCTTCCTTGGCTTTGAAGGCAGTGTTCCACACATCGGAGGGTTCAATCGATACCTGTTGATACCCCGACTTCAAGTCAATCTTGCTGATATATTTTGCACCTTTGAGTTGGTCCGAAAGGTCATCAATCTGTGGGATCAGGTACCTATTCCAGACAGCAATCTTGTTCAGCGCCTGATAGTCAATACAGAGTCTCCACGTTCCATCCTTCTTCTGTACCAACACGATCGAGCTCCCACAGGGCGATGAACTTGGTCTGATTTGACCTTTCTGCAACAGCTCCTGAATCTGCCTCTTGATTTCATCATTCTCCAAAAAAGAGTGTTGATAGATCGGTCCATTAGGTAGCGGCGCACCTAGGGTCAGATCAATCGGGTGCTTGACCTGACAGTGCAGAGGAACCCCTGTGGGTGAGGTGAATATGTCCCTGTACTCCTCCACAACCTTATCCATTTGTTGTTGTCATGCAGAGGAGCCCTGTCTGGAGGTCGTGGCCACAGTCTTCTTCTTTCCCTGGGGGCGGATCATCAAGAAAACAAATTTCTTGGTTTGGGAAATGAGCTTACTGCATTGTTTTGCAGTAACCAAAGAGATAGCAGCAGGAGGTGGTACCTCTGGTATCCTGTAAAACCTATTTCCCAAAGTAACAATAATAGCACGAGGTCGAGACTCATACACAGCATGATGCTTCTACAAGTATGGTTTTCCTAATAATACATCATAAACATCAATAGGAGCAACGTCACATAATACCTCATCCGTGAAGGGCTTGATGTTATAGGGAAGGCGGGACTGTTGGCTGACGAGGAGATCTCGTCCTTGGTGAAGCCACCCGATGGTGTATGGATGTGGGTGAGCTGTGGTCGACAAGCCCAACTGCTTCACGGCGTCTGCTGAAATGAGGTTCTTTTGGCTCCCATTGTCAACAATGAACTATACTGGGGAGCCCTTTACCCACATCTGGGAGTGGAAGAGACGTTCCTCCTCCTCTGGATCCTCCGGTTCCTCCTTCTAGATCTTTGTAGTGGCAACAGTGGCGTTGGGCTCTGCATCAATAATCTGTTTCCATTTTTCATTCCCCTTTTCAGATTCTAATTTAGAGTCAGAGCATGCATCTAAATTAGAAGCCCTCATCTCGGCCACTAGCGACTGCTTGGCCCGACACTCACTTGTGCTGTGAGTGGAGCTCTTATGGAACTCACACCACTTTCCCATGTCCTTCTTTGGCGTTGCGCTGTTGTTCTTTTCTTTTGGCTTCGATGAGTTTTCTTTAGCCACCATGCCTTGGGTCTGTCTTTTGTTTTGCGGTTTGGAATCACCTTTCCCTTGCTTTTGATTCATAGATCCGAAGTCTCGCTTCTTCTGTTTGAATTTCTGATCAATCTTGGTAGCATACCGGTATGCCGTGCCAAGCGAGGAGATGTCGAGGAACTCCATTTCCTCCTGAATGTATCTGTGTAGACAGCTGTGATAATTTAGCACCAGATGCTTCTCTAAATCTTTGATACCCAACTTTGTGCACAGGGTATGGAACATATTCGTCAGCTCATGCACATCCTGATCCCTTTGTTGTCGCAGTGTGGTCCATTGTATGTACTTGTCCTCATAGCTCCCCACAGGATAGTACTCTTCCTTGATGGTGTCTCAGAAAGAACTCCAGGTTGGTACGGTCGAGAACAGAGAGGGTTCTGTCTAGCCCTTGTTCTCATAGTAGGATTCCCACCAGTCCTTAACATGGGGGGTAGCTTTGAGGAGTGCAAAAATAATCTTGTCCTGGTTTGAAAATTCATGAACCGAGAAATATCCTTCTAACATATTCAACCATCTATCTATGAAATCTGTGCCTATTTGACCCTCAAATATGGAAATTTAAAAATTTACTTGTACCTTAAAAGGAGTCGTGGCTACAGAGTGGCTGCTGGATGCACATGTGCTGTCGGTGGGTAGCCGTTGAAGGATATGAGAAAAGTTATTCATCATCGCTTTCCTTTGTTTTTCGAGAGCCTCCTCGAGCAATATTTTGATAGGATATCCTACTCCCTCATCTTTCTTTTCATCCCCCATGGGCGTCCGTCGAGGTTTGCGAGGCTGATCTTGCAAAGGTTCCACCAGATCGAGCCCTAGATCCTTATACCCCGACCTCGTTGGGGACATGCAAAGAAGGATCGAGAAAAATCAGACCCCTATGATACCACTGATACAGATTTATGCAGGAACACAACAGAATAAACATATAACCATAAATACAGAGATGCAGTGGAAATAACACTTCATTTCATTAACATCAAAGAACTGAAATTTGCTTACAGATAGAAAGGAAATAAAACTAGCTAGGGCGCTGGTAGCTATCTATGAGAAGAGATGTGGCGGCTATAGGCCTCTGAACTCTGTTACAATGAGGCTCAAGGGCCTATTTATTATTTAGAAACAATGGGAATCCTAAACAGCCAAAACCCTAACCCTAGGAGATGAAGCACCAAAACTATGGGCCCCATTTGGGTAAATTCGTGTTTCAACTTCCTAGCGGCATAACTTTGGCATACGATCTCCGTTTGACGCATACCATACCTAGTTAGAAAGATCTATTCAAGGAATACAAATTTTGAACAAGCAACATCAATCTATGGACCCATGTTTCTCTCCGTTTTCCAAAAAAACCTCGTTTAGGGCCTCAAAACGGCTCTGGAAGTTCAGGACCCGAAAAATTGCTAAAAATAGTAAACTGTGCAGAAAATGAAAAACTAAAAGAGACAATGGTGGAGCCCCAAGTGGAATAGGTGGGTGACCACCAATATGCACTTGGATCATTCCTCCCCCCTTAGGAAGCAATGGTCCCCATTGCGTTAAGTTCCTCCATGAGATGAGGAAATTTCTGCTGAACTTGGTCCCTGGTGAACCACTTTCCTTGGTGCAAGAGTTCGCCAGCTTTGACAACCCGATATAGTTGGATCCTTTGTTGGCGAGTGTTCTTGATTTACATGTCCATGATACAATCCGTGGTGGCCTGTTCCATGCAGTCTTGGTTTAAATCTGTTGGTGTGAGTTGTTCTGCAATGTCCGAGGTGTCCAGTAGAGATGGGAAGTAAGGACGAAGGCAATCCACATTGAAGACTGGGTGCAGACCAAGGAATGGTGGAAAACTGAGCTCGAAGGAATTATTCCCTACAACCTTGGTGATGGTGTACGGCCCGTATCGGAGTGGATGAAGCTTGCGGTGGGGTCCAGTCAGGCGCTCCTTCTGCAAATGTAGCCATACTTTGTCGCCCACGTGGAAGTTGTGTGGCACCCGGTGTTGATCATGGCGTTGCTTGTACTTGGCATTGGCTCTGTCAAATATATCATCAACTTGTTGGCAGATGTGCTGAATGCACTTGATGAACCTATTGGCTTTGTCAACTTCAGACTGGACATGAGCTTAATCGGCCTGAGCAGCTGCAAATGGCATGGCTACGTCAATGGGACATAGTGGCTGGAATCCCAAGCCCACCTAAAAGGGGCTATGGTTGATTGAACTATGGAGAGCCTGATTATAACTATGTTGTACATAGGGGAGGATCTCATCCCATGTGCATGGATGCTTTGAATTGTACATGCGCAAAATGTGTACAATCATTCTGTTGACGACCTTTATCTAGCCATCTATTTGGGGATGGAAAGCTGTGGACTTGGTGAGCTTGGTATCCAACATTGACCAGAGGCTAGACCAAAATGTGCTGAGGAACCTGCTATCCCGATCTCATATGATAGAATGTGGGATCCCAAAGTGCACCCACACTCATTCAAAGAAGAGTTTAGCAGTGGCTTCTGCTGTGATATTCTTCTTGTAGGCCACCATAATGGCCATCTTGGAGAATCTGTCGATGACCACGGAAACACAGTCATTTCCCTGCTTAGTAGAAGGCAAGCCTGACATGTAATCCATGGAGATGGATTCCCAAGGTCGACTAGGGGTAGGTAGAGGAGTATATAGGCCTTTCTTCTTGATGGTCGGTTTGGCAATGGCACAAGTAGTGCAGTATCTGATGTGCTTCTTGACATCCTTTCGAAGGTTCGGCCAATAGAAATACTTCTGCAGGATCTCTACTGTTTTCTCGACCCCAAAATGCCCAGCGACTCGACTATAGTGTGCTTCCCATATCATCTTGGCACGCTCGCTTGAAGGAACACAAAGGTGTCCCATGTGACATAAAAGTGCATCTTGGAGGTGAAAATTTGGAACTTGCGTACCCCCCAAGAGTGCCTTGTAAGTGTAGCTGAATTCTGGGTCACTCTCATAGAGAAGTGGCCAATCAGAAATCTCGTGCCCACAAGATTTGATCATAGTGGTGAATGCCACGATCGGTGGTTAGCTGAGGCAGTCTGCAACATGATTGGTGCTACCCTTCTTGTACTTGATGTTCAAATGAAACTGTTGCAGATATGTAGACCACTTCTGATGGCGATCATTCTGCAACTTCCCCTATGTCTATATGAACTGCAGGGGCCAGTGGTCTGTGTGGATGATTGTTTCCTTCCCCAAAATGTAATGCTTCCATTGTCGACAACCTTGCACAATGGAATACATTTCTTTGTCATAAGTGGGATACTTGTGAACTGTGTCAGACAATGTCTCACTATGAAATTCCACTGGATGTCCCTCTTGAATAAGAACTACCCCAATAGCATAGTTAGAGGCATCTGTGTCGATCTCAAATGGATGTTGCAAGTTGGGTAAAGTGAGCACTGGGGAAAAACAGAGGCGATTTTTCAATTCTGTGAATGCCTTCTATTCAGGTTCCGACCAAAATAATTTTGCTCTTGCTCCTCCCTTGGTGACTTGACTCAAGGGCCAAGTGATATGAGAGAATCCAAACATGAACCTCTGGTAGAAATTGGCAAGACCCAGAAAGCTGTGAAGCTCTGTTATAATGGTTGGGGCTGGCTAATCCCGAATGACTTGGATCTTGGCTGGATCCACATGCACCCCCCTTTCATCAATAATGTATCCCAGATATTGAACCTGGGTCATGCCAAAAGCGCACTTCTCCAAATTGGCACACAACTTGTGTTGCTGCAGTGTTTGGAGGACTTGTCGAATGTGGTGAAGGTGCTCTTCCCAAGTCTGGCTGAAGATCGAAATGTCGTCCAAGTACACCACCACAAATGAGTTGGTAAATGGCCGCAAGATGTCGTCCATCATCCTCATGAAGGTTGCGGCAGCATTCATCAACCCGAAAGGCATGACCAACCATTCGAAAAGTCCTTCCTTGGATTTGAAGGCAGTCTTCCACACATCGTAGGGTTCAATCGGTACCTGGTGATACCCCAACTTCAAGTCAATCTTTCTGAAATATTTTGCAACTTTGAGTTGGTCCAAAAGGTCATCAATCTGTGCGATTGGGTGCCTATTCTGGACAATGATCTTGTTCAGCACCCGATAGTCAATACAGAGTCTCCACGTTCCATCCTTCTTCTGTACCAACACAATCGGGCTCCCACAGGGCGATGAAATTGGTCTGATGTGACGTTTCTGCAACAACTCTTGAATCTGCCTCTTGATTTCATCATTCTCTAAAACAGAGCACTGATAGATCAGTCCATTAGGTAGCAGCGCACCTGGGGTCAGATCAGTCTGGTGCTTGACCTGACAGTGTAGAGGAACCCCTGTGGGTGAGGTGAATATGTCCCCGTACTCCTCCACAAACTTATCCATTTGTTGTTGTCGTGCCGAGGAGCCCTGTCTGGAGGTCATGGCCATAGTCTTCTTCTTGCCCTGGGGGCAGATCATCAGGAAAAATAATTTCCTGGTTTGGGAAATGAGCTTACTACATTTTTTTCAGTAACCAAAGAGATAGCGGCAGGAGATGGTACCTCTGGTATCCTGTACAACCTATTTCCCAAAGTAACAATAACAGCACGAGGTCGAGACTCATACATAGCATGACGCTTCCACAAGTATGGTTGTCATAATAATACATCAGAAACATCAATAGGAGCAACTTCACATAATACCTCATCCGTGAAGGGCTTGATGTTATAGGAAAAGCGGCTTAACTATTGGGCGCGCGGAGATCTCGTCCTTGATGAGCCAGGTGGTGTATGGATGTGGGTGAGGCGTGGTCGGCAAGCCCAACCGCTTCCGTGTATAACTGAAATGAGGTTCTTTGCTCCCATTATTGACGATGAGGCTGTGCAGGGGAGCCCTTTACACATGCAGGGTGGAGAGGAAGACGTTCCTCCTCCTGCAGATCTTGGGTTCCTCCTTAGAGGTTTGTAGTGGCAACGATTGGCATTGGGCTCTGCATCAATAATGCATTTGCATTTTCATTCCCTTTTCGAGGTTCGGATTCGATTTGGAGCATGCATGTTGACTCGAGAAGCCCCCTCATCTCGACCACTAACGACTGAGTTAGCAGCACTCACCTTCTGAGGTCAAAATACCTCCTCATCGGCTCGGAGGAAGACAAATATGGAAGGAATACAAAGACCTAAATTAAACCTATTTCTGCCAGGGTAACGCCTCTCTAGAACAGTACAAGAGCGTTATAACGCAGTCAATTAGTGAATGAGCTGCGTTAGTGGCTAGGGAAATGCTCTGCTTGCACTAAAGGGCAGCGTTACCCGTGTTTTAAGTTTGAATCGGGAAAAGCCCACGGAGAATGATTTGAATCTCTGAATTTCCCTCACAAGAGGATCAGTTCATAAAAGAAACTACAACACACCAGTTCATTATTGGTCATTGCCATAAGAAGACTGAACTCCAAAGGAGGCAAAAGCATAGAGATCAAGGAAACATCCAAGTTTTTTCCATTCCAAACTAGTGGAAAGAGAAAGGCAACAATGGCTTTCTCCCTCTCCCATAAGAAGGAGCTAAAGGCTCTTAATTGAAGGTCGAAGAATTGCTTAAGGTTTTGCATACTTGTGGAATAGAGAATAGTGTGAAGGCCAAGAGTCAAAGAGGTTCCTAGAGAGCTTGTTGACTTAGACTTCTTCACTTGAGAGATAAGAGAGATTGGGAGACTGAGGAGGGCTTGGTACAATCAACGGTTGTAATCCTCCTTCTTTCAAATTAATAGAATTGTGTTCGTTTTGTCCATTCAATGCTTAATGTTGTCAATATTGTTTGAACATTTACATAGTATGATATGAATGGCTCAGATGTGTATAACTTAGAAGTTCATTATATATTGGCTTGATTGTTAGAATATATGTTATGTTAGGAGTTACATGGGTGCTTTGACTGATTGCAGGACTAATATTTGGAGCTGGTGATGAAGGACTCTTGCTTCGCTGCCTAATGCTCTCCAAGGGACTCCAAGATTGTTAAAGAGGTAATTCTATATCATATTCTATCAGATTATTTCAAGTTAATATGAACATGCTCATGCCATCTTTGTGAACAACATAGCTAATCTTACCATCTGCCTCGGGCACCAGAAAGCCCTGAGAGGGATATTCGAAAACCAACCACCCAAGAAGTTTACCCTATATCAGAATTGGCGACTCCGCTGGGGAGTTTCCCCATAGTTTCCATACTATTTCGTCCCTTCTTTCTTCTCTCCTCTGTTCACTGATCCTTCCGACCATTTTTATGCCCAGTAGACATACCAAATGCTTGCAGAGTTCAATCCTGTTTCTGTTGACCATATGAAGTACTTTACCCTGGCTAACGCTACCTTTATAGGTTCTCCAGCGTGTTATAACGCTATCTCTGGTTAAATACAATGCGTTATAACGCTGTATTTACTCACAGACAGAGCGTTACTCAGCCTAAACCTTGTTGTTCACTACTGTGACTGTGTTTTAGCTGCAGAGTTTTTGATCACTAGTATCTTTCCTCGACTGAATCCCTGTGCTTGTCTACTGAGCTGGTATTTTTTGTTTGTTCTTGTTTGAAAATGAGTGATTAAAAGCATTTACTTTTTAAAGAAGAATTTTTTATTTTTTTTCTGCATTTAGTTGAGTTTATTCTGAAAGTTTTAGTTCATAGACTGTTAAGAAGAGGTAGACAAAAGTCTGAATCTTGAAAGTTGAACTGCGTTATTTGAATGTTAGTGCATGGATGTTGAAAAGAAACCTCTCCTTGTAGAAATACTCTTCATCGAATTGAATATCTAGAGCATTTCTTGCATGGTTTCTTGAGTCAAAGTCTCATCACATTTCATATGTCCACTCCCCCTCTGCAAGACTAATAATCAAGTACACTAAGAATAAATCGATAATAAAATCAATCAAATCTTTTTTGAGTTCACACAAACAGTAGTTCAGGCTAGGATCTTGGGGTAGAAACAGTGAGAAAATTACCCAAGATCTCAAAACTTGAAACTAGAGTCATTAACGAGTGAAATCCTGCTGCACTCATATTATCGGGACCGTTCCTTTACCGGAGCTCAGCGTGAGACAACACTTGGGTGCACAAGAAGGTAGCCCACCTTGGACTGCATCCTGTGGGTGTGTTATATATTGGGGTTCCCTTCGGGGATGTCGAAACTAGATCGGGGATCTAGGTATACATATATATTACTATCCTTGGTAGTGGACAACCACCGATGATGTAAACGATTCTCAAGATCTTTAGTGGCATAATTTCTAAGGACTTACACAAGGTGACTGGGATGGGCTGTCCTTGTACCTGAAACAGATAGACCCACTCTTTCTTCGGTCTTTAGGAGGGTACTCATCTTCATGAGAGTGCTTACACCTATCGTCTGAGGTTTGGGCGAAGCTCTAGAGTGACCGTAACTGTACTTTCGACCAACCCTCTCTGTATACTATTTTGATACTGGATTTCATCACAAGAAAACAGTAGTACTTAGACAGGGAACCCTATTCTGGCTGCTTGCTGATTAATTTTAGAGAGTCCTTTTTCTTTTTTAGGTGTGTGGTTACTGTCACTGAGACTTTATAAAACATCGCAATTTATAAAAATTTGTTAAAATTAAGCAGGTCACTGTGACGTCCCCTGACCCACGGTGTCTGTCTAGATGACAACAAGGTCTACCTCCTCTCACTATTAAGGAAGAACTGAACCTTGGTGAACCCGTGCCTTCTATGGAAGAGTAGTCTCCTCTGACTAATCTTGATTTTCACATAACCTCATATCATCCGAAATTTCTGGAGGACCCTTTCATTGAAGGGGTTGTACCTCATTACAATCCTCCGCTCACTGATCCATCGGGGCCCGTGATAATTCAGATTCCACCATGCCAAGATATGTCTTCGGTGGAACAAACATCCATTTCACCACCAGCATCCACTGGGTCGATGCCAATGGAAACCATTCCAAGTTCGCCACCATCCTCGACGCCAGTGGTCAGTTCTATGCCATCACTGGCTAACCCCAGTAGTCAACATATACCACCTATTCCCAACCATATGGTCATCTGTTGTGAGTAGCTTTCTGTAATTCTTGCATCTCGCCTACCATGACCACATTGGGACCCACGGTTGCTCCTCCCATGAGTGTGACTACTTCGGTGCATTTGCATAACCACCGTTTGGAACCGCTGCGATTCAAACCCTTAGCCTTGTATAGAACATTGTCTGAATTCACACCAGGTAGCGAGGAACATTTCCTTCCCTTGCATTCCTTAGGACAAATGGGACAACCCATTGTAAATACTATCCCCTTAAGTGGTTCAAACATAGGTGTAGGATCTATACCACATGTACGACTATCCAATTAACAGCATCCTCCCTAAAATCATGTGCATCCATTTGGACTAACCAACCCCAACCTCCATCTAGAATGGAGTGCACTTTTATCAGGGTGTTGAGTGAGTAAATCCTCCAGCGAATACGAGGTGATCTACTAGCCCGGCACGGGTCTAGCAACGATCATCGAAATCTTTCACAGTCACGAGTTCTAATTGAAAATAAACGAGACCAACGATAGAGCCTACAGAATCCCCAGTGCTATGATTCGTAGAAGAGACAACGTTCCCGTTCCTCAGCCTTGGCAGATCACGATCCCCACGATCTCCGTGAATGGACACCTTCACATGCCAGAAACAATACGAATACAGGCATAAAATCCAGAATATGCAACTATATATCAGTCAGAAAGGGTATAACTCATTATTATCATAAGTGAAAAACAGAGTGGAACCATAACCGGTAGTCATTCATTAATAAGCAATCGAAAGAGAGTACAACTAATGTTACGCTGAGGTCTCCTTCGGAGGGGTCTCCAGTCGTACACGTCTCGCAAAGCCTGCCAAGGATGGGACAAGCCTCTCTTAGAGTCTCTCGACGATAGTCTCCTTGCTTGAGTCGGCCTTAAGGGAAGAATGAGGGCTCTTGTAGCATGAAGGCTCTTGGGAATTTGAGAACTTGGAGATTCAAGGCTTAGGCACTTCAAGACTAGCTTGCAATGGCAATGAGGAAGCTTTTATAGATGGAGGAAGAGGAGTTGGGATCCCTATAATTGTGGGATTGGCCCTATCATCAAGGAAGCTTCCATGGGAGGTGGCAAACCACTTCCCTTTCATGGAACTCCCGGAGCCAAACCCCCAAATCAAGATAGGTAACAGTTTCTGAGTCTGTTGAAACGAAAATTTCGCCATTCTTATTTAAAAAACACTCCTTAAATTGGCTGGCGCGACTGCGACTCTGGGACAGAGTGCCAATTGGCATGGCCTCTTTGTAGGATTTTCCTCATTGGCGCGAGTGATGAACTGTCTACCCGCGCCAATGCAAAAGGGATGTTCTTATGGTTTTCTGCAAGGAGATGTCTTCAGGGCAATTGAAGCTCATGTTTAGAGGAATGCAATGATAATGGTTTCAAGGCATGACATTGTTCACAGGTCACAAAATGGGCCCTCTAATGTGTGGGATGGGGAATGGTAGGGACGGTGACAAATTACTGTGTAATAGATGCCCCCCTAAAGCATGAGGCCCGAGAGAGAGAGAGGGGTGAAATGCTTTACGAGAACGTGTCCAACTGAAACTCCGCCATTAGAAAACCTCCGTAGAGAAATACAACTGATATCTCAAGTACATGATGTATATGCGGTATGGGCACAGCCATCCGAAACAAAGTATACTATAATCCAGATCCAGGGTATGGACACAGCCATCCAGTGAGGATCAATAAATAGACTCAGGTATGGTCACAGCCATCCAGTGAATAAGTCATGTAAATAACCATAATAATCCACAATATCGCAGCCTGGATTACAACAGACACAATCCAGGGTATTGCGCTCCATCTCGACCCAAATAAAGTACAAGTTCAAGCATGCGAATATGTGAGCTGAAGTCAAACATGCAAGAACATTGTCTGATTACCAGCCAATGATGAAAGCTGTTAACCGACATGAGAGGAACCACCAATAATGACGATGGCCCTCAAGGTACTACAGGTACAATCTACGGCATGTGAATCAATGAGCTGGCGTCGAACACCCATAGAATCACTCGATCGGAGGCCAATGATGAGAACCTCTCGTCGAATGCAATGAGCCTGCCATTGAGGCATGCAGGCTCCAAGGTACCATAAGGGAGTCTCTAGATCAGCTTCCTGGATAATGAGCTGAAGTCGACAGGAAGTGACCTTGATCAAAGGTGGGCCATAATGTTTCCCACATCATCGACATGAGACAAAGGAACATGATGTTTTTTTGTTGTGGATCAGGATCATATGAGAATCAGAGGAAGGTTGATATTTGCAGAGGTCAACTTCTCTTGAACATATAACGGCACAAATAGAGGTTTTGGGAGTATTTGACATCAATGGATCAGAGGTCATGGTGACAAGGAAATGAGTAGAGGAGAGGTCAAAAAGGATTACCCAAACCCACGGAGGCAAGTGAAAAACCGAGATGAGATGTCCCCAACCCGACACGAATGCAGACAAGTGCCATGTTCAAGAGCGACATACTGCCATTGCGACAATGATGATGGTTCCATTTTTCCCCCACCATTTCTGGCGAGTACCCCAATTATTTTTGATAAAAAGCTTGAAGGGGATAACATATGCTTGTAATATAAGTCCGCCCTTCGGGCGAATCCATCCTAGTGCATTTAACGAGCCCTAGGAAGGAGGAACTCAGAGAACATCATTGAGACTGAATCCGATGTCATCAGGGTTTAACCAGTCTGACAAAGGAAGAACTCAACGTCTTTTCACGTTTAGAGAGCTTGAAAAGACAGCAGAAAAGTAAACTCCAAAGGTCCCTTTTCGTAAATAGTTTCTCAGATCCAAAAAGGTAGAAAATAATATCCGAGAAAACCTCCTAGTCGCGATAGGCTAGGGTATTCCTTTTTCGTAATCAATCTATCCCAGCCTGAAAAAGGGGTAAACGTATATTAGGTAGATGTTGATTCGTGTCCATTTTAACGAGATCGAAATGACAATGGCCTCGGCAGTCTTTTCATGTTTAGAGAGTCAGAAAAGAGCTGAAAGATGACTCCAAAGTGACTTTTTCGTGTATTTACCGAGTCCGAAAAAAGTATAAAATACAACTCGTTTTCACCGTTAAAGTCGCGGAAAAACCGGTTGCTGCACATACCAAGCAAGTGTAAAACCCATTTCCGACATAACATATTAAAATATTTGAGAAAAATAACTTTTAAAACCTATTCTATGCCGAAAAAGTTATAAATATGTCAAAATGGTAAAAAACAAAATTACTTTTACTATTTACCTTGGTGAAAAGCAGTAGTGGTCCATTTGGTGTGCAAACTTCTGATGGTGATTGCGACAGATCTGGTTTACCATTCAGATTCTTGTCTGTTACAGGTAAGAGGCGCTTCCCTGTACTTCATTTCAATCCGCTTTTTAATAGTTTTCCTTCATGCATCAGACTTCTGTGGAAAATTTTTAAATTTTTAGGGTTGTTCTCATTGGCGCGGGTATCGGGCACGGATCTGCGCCAATGGGCTTTTATATGTAAAGGCCTCGCGCCACCTGGCGCGACTGTTCACAAAACAGCCGCGCCAGCGGCCAAACCCAAATTTCTGCCTAAAAATTAGAGATTTTAACCAATTTGAATGAATTTTGAAGCCCAACGGAGACCTAATTAAGGGTTTGTGACCATGTGGATGCAGGAAATCAAGCAAAATGGTGATTGAGTGGAAAGAAAGAGAGCATGGAGAAGAGGATGAACAGGCCATAGAAAATGAGGCTTGCATGAATGCCCTCAGAAACTGTGGGCTAAAGAAGTTCTTCCTAACACCCTGTTTACGAGCTCAGCCTGAGCTCCTCCAGTATCTGATCAATATTTGGGATGAACAGGAACAAATGTTCAAGTTACAAGACCAGGTGTTGGAACTGGAGGTTTCTAATGTGTACTTTATAACCGAACTGTCTTGCAGAGGTTCGGTGCCCATCTTGACTAGGAGCAGACCATCCAGTGAGAATATGGAGGAAGTGATGGCACGAGTGTGCCCAAGGTCACAAATGGGATCAGGGAGTAAAAAGGAGGATATTCACAACATCCCCGATCTGGCACTGAGGGTAGTCCTACATACCATCACGCGGGCTGCAGGGTCATAGGCACCACACGAGGCCAAAAAGGCCCAACTCCTACTGGCCTCAGAGTGCATGAGTCCCCTATTGTTTGACTGGGCTACAGTAGTAAAAATAAACATGAACAGACAGCTCACGAAGTGCAGGCAAGCCAAACTGAAATAGTTTGGCTACGGTTCCATCCTAGTATCGTTCATTCTGAAATGATTACAAATCTTCCAGGGCCAAGGGGCCATAGTAGCTAAGCCGATTCCATGAGAGCCAAGAATGGCTCGCTCGGCAGCACTAATGCCCAGATTTGGAGGCGGCCAACAGATGTCCTGGAGGCTGGAGTTTTTTGGGTGGTTACGACGCCAGTTGATCGTAGTGGAGGACTGGCCATATGCAGGAACTGATTTCACTGGAGACCCAGATCTCCCACTGCCAGAAGGAGATGACTGGGACGAGGAGTTGGGTCTGACCTCATCTCTTTTCATTTTTATGTTTTATGATTTTTTTGTTAATACACGTTCGTCCTAACATATTTTATATGTATGCAGATGTGGGCCCTGAGATACCAGCTGGTATGTCTCCAATCGCGCGGAGGACTCTTCTCGCACCTGATCCTCATGAAGAGGGTACAGGAGGGGAGGAGTTGATTCAGAATCTCGAGGGTATTGCCCAAGGGATCCCGGACTATGCCCGGCTGGCGGATGTACCGATGGTGTAACAGCGACATACGGTGGGAGTGCCTAGTCGAATCCACCGACTTCTGAGACGCTTAGTGCATGCAGTTACATGTTATCACGAGCACCATGCGGATTAGACTCTTAGAGTTTTATTTCATGCATATTTTTGAGAGACGTGTCGTCTCCGGATGTAATAAGACGAACATGTATATTTTTTGATCTAGTGATGCACATTGTGCAAACATTTCGACACACACATATATATATACATATGGCTATTTCTAGATGGATCTTTTATATGTGATGATGTTTTTTATATGCCATGCAAATGTCCGATACAATTGTAATCTAATGTATTAGTTGCATAGAAAATGACCTAATGAAAAAGTTCACACAATGTATCTAATCACACATTTTATTTTTACACAAGCTTAAAAGCACACACATGCAAACTATGCTTGGAATTGAATTTTATTTTTTAAACAAGCTTAAAAGCACACATGTCAATAGATATGCAAACTATGCTTGGAAACAGGGAAAACGGGCATGCCCCCCAGCATGGTGTTTCAATTCGAGGTACATGCCCCCCAAGCTTCAGTCCATTGAAAAATGGAGTGAAGGTTCAAAACAAAAATCGAATTGAACAGGCACGTGTTTCATTATTTTAACGAGGTTGACACACTAAAAAAACTATCCTCATACAGGTACCATAAGGGAGTCTCTAGATCAGCTTCCTGGATAATGAGCTGAAGTCAACAGGAAGTGACCTTGATCGAAGGTGGGAAATAATGTTTCCCACATCATCGACATGAGACAGAGGAACATGATGTTTTTTTGTTGCGAATCAGGATCATATGAGAATCAGAGGAAGGTTGATATTTGCAGAGGTCAACTTCTCTTGAACATATAACGGCACAAATAGTGGTTTTGGCAGTATTTGACATCAATGGATCAGAGGTCATGGTGACGAGGCAATGAGCAGAGGAGAGGTCAAAAAGGATTACCCAAACCCACGGAGGCAAGTGAAAAATCGAGATGAGATGTCCCCAACCCGACACGAATGCAGACAAGTGCCATGTTCAAGAGCGACATACTGCCGACGCGACAATGATGATGGTTCCATTTTTCCCCCACCATTTCTGGCAAGTACCCCAATTATTTTTTATAACAAGCTTGAAGGGGATAGCATATGCTTGTATTATAAGTCCGCCCTTCGGGCGAATCCATCCTAGTGCATTTAACAAGCCCTAGGAAGGAGGAACTCAGAGAACGTCATTGCGACTAAATCCGATGTCATCAGGGTTTAACGAGTCTGAAAAAGGAATAACTCGACGTCTTTTCATGTTTAGAGAGTTTGAAAAGACAGCAGAAAAGTAAACTCCAAAGGTCCCTTTTCATAAATAGTTTCTCAGATCTGAAAAGGTAGAAAACCATATCCGAGAAAACCTCCTAGTCGCGATAGGCTAGGGTATTCCTTTTTCGTAATCAATCTATCCCAGCCCGAAAAAGGGGTAAACGTATACTGGGTAGATGTCGATTTGTGTCCATTTTAACGAGATCGAAACGACAATGGCCTCGGCAGTCTTTTCATGTTTAGAGAGTCAGAAAAGAGCTGAAAGATGACTCCAAAGTGACTTTTTTGTGTATTTACCGAGTCCGAAAATGTATAAAATACAACTTGTTTTCACTGTTAAAGTCGCGGAAAAACCTGTTGCTACACATACCAAGCAAGTTTAAAACCCATTTCCGACATAACATGTTAAAATATTTGAGAAAAATAACTTTTAAAACCTATTCTATGCCGAAAAAGTTATAAATATGTCAACATGGTAAAAAAAAAATCACTTTTACTATTTACCTTGGTGAAAAGCAGCAGTGGTCCATTTGGTGTGCAAAATTTTGACGGTGATTGCGACAGATCCGGTTTACCATTCAGATTCTCGTCTGTTACAGGTAAGAGGCACTTCCCTGTACTTCATTTCAATCCGCTTTTTAAAGTTTTCCTTCATGCATCAGACTTCTGTGGCAATTTTTTAAATTTTTAGGGCTGCGCTCATTGGCGCGGGTATCGGGCACGGACCCGTGCCAATGGGCTTTTATATGTAAAGGCCTCATGCCACCTGGCATGAATGTTCACAAAACAGCCGTGCCAGCAGCCGATCCCAAATTTCTGCCTAAAAATTAGAGATTTTAACCAATTTGAATGAATTTTGAAGCCCAACAGAGACCTAATTAAGGGTTTGTGACCATGTGGATGCAGGAAATCAAGCAAAATGGTGATTGAGTGGAAAGAAAGAGAGCATGGAGAAGAGGATGAACAGGCCATAGAAAATGAGGCTTGCATGAATGCCCTCAGAAACTCTGGGCTAAATAAGTTCTTCCTAACAACCTGTTTACGAGCTCAGCCTAAGCTCCTCCAGTATCTGATCAATATTTGGGATGAACAGGAACAAGTGTTCAAGTTACGAGACCAGGTGTTGGAACTCGAGGTTTCTGATGTGTACTTTATAACTAGACTATCTTGCAGAGGTCCGGTGCCCATCTTGACTGGGAGCAGACCATCCGGTGAGAAGATGGAGGAAGTGATGGCACGAGTGTGCCCAAGGGCACAAATGGGATCAGGGAGTAAAAAGGTGGATATTCACACCATCCCCGATCTGGCACTGAGGGTAGTCCTACATACCATCACGCGGGCTGCAGGGTCATAGGCACCACATGAGGCCACAAAGGCCCAACTCCTGCTGGCCTCAGAGTGCATGAGTCCCCTATTGTTTGACTAGGCTACAGCAGTAACAATAAACATGAAGAGACAGCTCACGAAGTGCAAGCAAGCCAAACTGAAACAGTTTGGCTACGGTTCCATCCTAGTATCGTTCATTCTGGAATGATTACCAATATTCCAGGGCCAAGGGGCCATAGTAGCTAAGCCGATTCCACGAGAGCCAAGAAATGCTCGCTGGGCAGCACTAATGCCCAGAGTTGGAGGCGGCCAACAGATGTCCTGGAGGCTGGAGTTTTTTGGGTGGTTACGACGCCATTTGATCGTAGTGGAGGACTGGCCATATGCAGGAACTGATTTCACTGGAGACCCAGATCTCCCACTGCCAGAAGGAGATGACTGGGACGAGGAGTTGGGTCTGACCTCATCTCTTTTCATTTTTATGTTTTATGATTTTTTTGTTAATACACGTTCGTCCTAACATATTTTATATGTATGCAGATGTGGGCCCTGAGATACCAGCTGGTATGTCTCCAATCGTGCGGAGGACTCTTCTCGCACCTGATCCTCATGCAGAGGGTACAGGAGGGGAGGAGTTGATCCAGAATCTCGAGGGTATTGCCCAAGGGATCCCGGACTATGCCCGGCTGGCGGATGTACCGATGGCGTACCAGCGACATACGGTGGGAGTGCCTAGTCGAATCCACCGACTTCTGAGACGCTTAGTGCATGCAGTTACATGTTATCACGAGCACCATGCGGATTAGACTCTTAGGGTTTTATTTCATGCATATTTTTGAGAGACGTGTCATCTCCGGATGTAATAAGACGAACATGTATATTTTTTGATCTAGTGATGCACATTGTGCAAACATTTCGACACACATATATATATACATATGGCTATTTCTAGATGGATATTTTATATGTGATGATGTTTTTTATATGCCATGCAAATGTCCGATACAATTGTAATCTAATGTATTAGTTGCATAACAAACGACCCAATGAAAAAGTTCACACAATGTATCTAATCACACATTTTATTTTTACGCAAGCTTAAAAGCACACACATGCAAACTATTCTTGGAATTGAATTTTATTTTTTAAACAAGCTTAAAAGCACACATGTCAATAGATATGCAAACTATGCTTGGAAACAGGGAAAACGGGCATGCCCCCCAGCATGGTGTTTCAATTCGAGGTACATGCCCCCCAAGCTTCAGTCCATTGAAAAATGGAGTGAAGGTTCAAAACAAAAATCGAATTGAACAAGCACGTGTTTCATTATTTTAACGAGGTTGACACACTAAAAAAACTATCCTCATACAGGTACCATAAGGGAGTCTCTAGATCAGCTTCCTGGATAATGAGCTGAAGCCAACAGGAAGTAACCTTGATCGAAGTTGGGCAATAATTTTTCCCACATCATCGACACGGCATTTATATCATGATGTTTTTTTGAGCAGAATCAGTGGAATTATATGAGAATCGTAGGAAGGTTGATATTTCAGAGGTCTCAACTTTCTTCTTGAAGATATAATTTTGACAAATAGTGGTTTTGGCAAAGAGTTTGACATCAACGATCGCAGGTCATGTGACGAGGTAATGAGCAGAGGAGAGGCTGCATGGGATTACCTGCCCATGGAGGCAAGTGAAAAACCGAGATGAGAGATGTCCCCAACCCGCACGAATGGAAACATATGTTCAAGAGCGACATACCGCGACGCAAGCAATGATGATGGTTCCATTTTTTCCCCCACCATTTTCGTGTACCAATTATTTTTGGATAAATAAGCGGAAGGGATAGTATATGCTTAGCACATATCCGCTCTTTGCGAATCCTAAAGTACGAACAAGCCCCAGGGGCTGGAGGGAAACCTTAGGAACTGCCATTGCACCAAATCCGATGTCACTGTAGTTTAACGAGTCCGACAAAGGAAGAACTCGACGCCTTTTCATGTTTAGAGAGTTTGAAAAGACAACAGAAAGTAAACTCCAAAGGTCCCTTTTCATAAATAGTTTCTATCTGAAAAGGTAGAAAACAATATCCGAAAGTCCTCCTAGGGTCATGATAGGTCAGGTATTCTTTCTCAGACCAACCTATCCCGCCCCTGGGTGGGCAAACGTATCGGGCAGATGTCAATTTGTGTCCATTTTGTTGAGATTTGGGAACCACAATGGCCTAGGCAAGCCTTTTTCATGTTTAGAGAGTCGAAAAAGAGTCAAAGATGACTCCAAAGTGACTTTGTATTTACGAGTCCAAAGTATAAAATATGTCCAAGTTTTCACTAGTGTTTTAAAACTCATAATACACATAACAAGCAATTTTAAAACCCATTTCCGATATAACATGTTAAAATATTTGAGAAAATAACTTTTAAAACCTATTCTATGCCGTAAGTTATAAATATGTCAAAATGGTAAAAATCACTTTTTACTATTTACCTTGGTAGGAAAAGCAGCAGTGGGTCCATTTGGTGAGCAAACTTTGACTTATGATTACGACAGATCCTGGGCTGCATTTATTCCAGGTATTTTGTCTCGTTAAGGTAAGAGGCACTTCCCTACTTCATTTCAATCCACTTTTAATAGTTTTCCTTCATGCACGTACTTCAGGTAATTTTGCCTTAGACACTTATTTGCTGGTATCGGCACCGACCTCGTGCCAATGGGTCTTTATATGTAAACGCTCAAACACTCGGCACGATCGTTCACAAAATGTTCATGCTGCCAGCTCTCGATCCTAAATTTCGCTCTGTGTACTAGAGATTTTAACCAATTTGGAATGAATTTGAAGCTCTAACAGAGACCTAATTAAGGGTTTGTGACCATGTGGATGGGGAATTGCTAAAAATGGTGATTGAGTGTGAAAGAAAGAGACATGAGGTGAGATGAAAACGTTACAGAAAATGAGGTTTGCATGAATGCCTCTTCGTAAATCAAATGTGTTCTTCCATTGTCTGCCATGAGTCACCAGCCTCCGTGATATCCTGGACTAATATTTGGATGAACCAGGAACAAGTGTCTGCTTATTACATCAGTAAGGGAACTGGAGAGCTTCTAAGGCACTTATAACAAGACTGTCTCGCGCAGGTCCCAGGCCCATATTAACTAGGAGCAGACTATCCTATGTATAAAGGATGGAGGAAGCCATATACGAGTGTGCCCATACAATAGACTCGTGAGCAAAAAGGTGGATATTCACACCATCCCATCTAGCACTGTAGGTAGTCCACATACTATCACGCTGGTTGTAGTTCATAGGCACTATTAATGAGGCCACATACCAACTCCCTACGCTGCTCTTAGCATGAGTCCCTGGCTGCCTGACCAAGGCACGTAACAATAAAACATGAAGAGAGACAATGACGAGCCATGCTTAAATCAGCCAGCTTACGCGTTCTGATCTCAGATCACCATTCTGGGTTTGATTACTAATCTTCAGGTTGGGTGGCTCATAGTAGCTAAGCGATTTCACGAGAGCTGGAAAGAAATGCTCACGGGCGCACTAATGCCGAGAGTCGGAGGTCGGATTTTTTTTGGGTGGTTATGACACTAACAGACTGAGGAGGACTCCATATGCAGGAATCGATGTAATTAGAGACCCGCATCTCCAACCCGCTGCCGATGGATCGACGAGTGAGTTGGTCTGACTCATCTCTTTTATTTTTATGTTTTATGATTTTTTGAAAGATGATACGTTTACAACATATTTTATATGTATATGCATGTGGGCCCCGAGATACTACCGGTATGTCTCCAATCACGGGAGGATTTTCTCAAGACTCATCCCTCATGCAGAGGGTACAGAGGGAGGAGTTGATCCATAATCTCGAGGGTATTGCCTTAAGTGATCCTGACGATGTGGCTCCCAGCCAAGATACCAGATGGGCGGGACAAGGGAGGACATTATGAGAGTGCTTTATCAGTCCTATCGATCAGACGTTTAGGTATGTGAAGCATGTTATCACGAGCACCATGCGGATTAGACTTTAGGTTTTATTTCATGCATATTTTTGAGAGACGTGTCATCTCCCATGTAATAAGACGAACATGTATATTTTTTGATCTAGTGATGCACATTGTGCAAATATTTCGACACACATATATATATATATTATTTCTAGATGGATCTTTTATATGTGATGATGTTTTTATATGCCATGCAATTTCATGTTATCTGTAATCTAATGTATTAGTTGCATAACAAACGACCCAATGAAAAGTTCACACAATGTATCTAATCACATATTTATTTTATTTGCTTTAAAGCACACACATGCAAACTATGCTTGAATTAATTTTATTTAAACAAGCTTTAAAAGCACACATGTCAATAGATATGCAAACTATGTTTGGAAATAGGAAAACGGGCATGCCCCAAGATGGTGTTTCAATTCGAGGTACATGCCCCCAAGCTTCTGCCCATTGAAAATGGAGTGAAGGTTCAAAACAAAAATCGAATTGAACAGCACATGTTTCATTATTTTAACGAGGTTGACACACTAAAAACTATCCTCATACAACTTGTTTCATTGTTTCAGGAGCTTGGACACAAGTGGAGGAACCATGCTCCAAGAAATTACTTGTCACATGAACAGAAAGCTATGGCTTCCAAGAGCTCTATGATCAGGCGTGAGAACAACATCTTGGAAATTAGGACCCAATGCCCACAAAGACACTATGCACGGCCAAATATTCACCGAGCAAAGTGGTCGGCAGGTGGCTACATAACACCTGGGTAGATACAAATGTGATAAAAACCAGGAGGTGATGGCTGCCAGATGCTGACAGACCAGGGCAACCAGCCTATCACATTTGTCTGTCTGTCTTTCATGTGGAAAACAGCACACAAAAAGGAGGAGACGAGTGCTCGGCGGGTATAGGGACTGTGGCCCTGTGCTGTGAGCTGAAAAACCTGCAAGCCCAGCCAACCATCACATCCAGAGGATGCTTTACCTCCCAAAGTAACAAAAATCCTGGAAGGATCCCAAAGTTTGTTCTGCCCTTCGTAAAAGGTCAAATGATTTAAGCAAGAATTGCAAGCAAAATGTGCAAACCAAAAAGTCAGTATTTGAGGATAGAATACTAACAGGGGACCTTTCTGCTTTTATATGGAAAATTAAGTGCAATACATTTAAGAGCCCCGTACTGTGGATTCCGAAAAGGCACATAAGACTAAGGTTAATCCTGTAAATCGACCCAACTGGGGCGGAAGGCCAAAACTACTCAAGGGCTCACCACTGGTCCAAGCAGCACTTTCCTGATGCCTAAGAAGGAGCACCCTCTCGTGACCTCCATCTCAAAGGTGGGGAGGGGATCCTTCTGACCTCTGACATCGTTTGTAGGCTGCGGTGCTCTTCTGCAGATGCAAAGACAGGGAGACCTTCTCCAGTCCACCAACCTGGCTGTGTCTGCAGTGGAGTCAAGGAGGCAGGAGAAACCACTTCTATTGAAAGACTCAAAATTGATGGATCTGGGGCTTCAATGATCCAACACCAAATGTTGAATGTGATGATTCTGTCCCACTTTGAGGGAGCTGGACTGGACCAAGGATGACTCTTGACCAAATCATGCTAGGATCAACTCATGATATTCCAAGAAAGCTCGATTATAACCACTGAAGGCATGGTGGTAGAACTGGCTAAGTTGTCCAAAACCCCTGGCCCATCCATATATATTGAAGGTGAATGTTGCTGTACCTTCACACAACTTGTGATGGTGAGTTTACCCCGGTTTTTTGTGAGTCTGACACACAGCTGAAGATGTGCCCCCAACCTTGCTCCCTGTCACAATGGTGGATTAACGTTGACCATGGCTGAGAACCTTGGGGCCCTGGCGCATTTTGGAAGAGTGGTCTCCCTGTGCACAACATGTAAGTGGAATCTGGAGTTCTAGAGGGTTGAAGGTATATCAAGAGGAGATTTTGCGTAGGCCAGACATTTAATTTCACTATCGACTTCTTCTTCTTTGTTTTCTGCCTCTAGCCACCGTTTACTCTGAATCTAGACTTTCACTAAAGTGTAAGCAGAACATTTACAGTGAGACAGAATAGGGCGCAAGAAGGGAGGGTCCACCTGAATCCAACATGATGTTGTTCAGGTGGAGGAACTGATTGAACAGTAGCCGAGACATTCGGAACCACAGAGGTTGAGAACAACCAAACAGGTAACCCAACAGTTAACCCAGGAAGGGACAACGTTGCCATGTAAGGAGCACCAACATTCCCAAAAAGAGGAAAATGACTAGGATTCCCATCGGAGGGGATTCCTTGGTTGGTGAACTCCGAAAAAGTTGCCATCAAAAACTCAAAACCGCACATGGGCTAAAAACCAAGGCACACAATCAAACGGCCAACAAGCAAATTCTAACAGGGCGTGTGATCGTAGGTGATTAATTTTTTTCCACATTGAAAAATAAGAAACTTCACCGTTTCATGTTTTAAGAGTCGAGAAACGATAAAAAGGTGACTCTATCTCTTTCAGATTTGACACAAGCGTGAAAGGACAAGCGCTTGGCGATCTTTTCAAATTTAGGGAGTCAGAAAAGACCAAATCACTGCTCGGGAATACTAGGCAAAAAGGGCGTACCAAATAATCGTGAACTGCAATATACACCTTGGTTTTAATAATGAAAAAGAAATCAACCAAGGACTTTCAGTACGTGCAGGAAATCTCCCCGAATGCTGTGTCTGGTGTATCAAGGGTATAGGGCGGCAGACTCGGCTTCCTATGGATAAAGGATTGAAACCTAGAGGGGTCTCCCTTTATATATGCGATGGTACGGGGAGCACAAGTCCGTACTAGCGTTGTCTAAATCCAAAAGGCGAACGACAGCTACTAGGTTTAAAGACGCCGGAACACGTCTCTAGCCTAGACCTCTAAATGTGTTTCGTTAGATTTCAATGCCGCCTTAGTGTAAATTGAGTAGATTTTAAAGTTGATCTTCAATTACGTTTCAGTTTTCAGGCCCTAACGAATGTGTTGTTTCAAAAAATCTCCTAAATGCAAAGTTACATGCCACAGTACATCATTTCGTTTGATGAAAACTAGCTACAGAAGAGTTGAGAGTTTTTACACAAACAAAATGATCGGAAGACAATCAATGATATCTCTAATGCAACTAATGAAACCGAAAACTTTTCATTCAAATCACTAATTACTAGTAAAATCGAAAAGATTTCAATTTGCACTAATCAACCAAAAGTAAAAGAGATTTTTTTTTTTTCAATTTTCAATGTTTGATAGCTAGATGCACTAAACAAACCGAAAACAAAAGAGAAGCAATTTGAGAAACGATATTGAGAGAGAAAAACAGACAAGTTTCACTCAATGGCACAAACAATCAGATCTCAAATCGACCAAAGTCTCTCAAAACCAAGAAAAAGTCTCAAAGGCTCCAATGGACTGTGTGATCTAGGTCCAAAGCAAGACCAAACGAAATTTGAATGAAGAGGAGAACAATCACCCAAAAATCGCAATGAAACGGTGAACAACTACTAAGAGAATGCGGAAAAGCAATCAGAGAATTGACTGGACTAACAAAACACCAAAACTCCTAAGGAGGGCTCGATACGCAAAGCCACTAGATGCCCTAGGGCTTAAAACATGAAATCGATGGAGAAAAGCAAACAACCAAAGGACGAAGGCAAACTCCCAGTCAAACAGGACTCCAACACACTCAGGTAGCCGAAAAACCAAAAAGAAAAACACTGACTAGACCCAGAGAGCTCAAAATTGAGCAAACCCTAATGCCTCACAGGAGTGGCGCGACTGTGAGGTTGTAACTGGCGCCAGAAAGCAATTGGCGCGGGCTATACAAAAGCAACATGCGCCAATTGGCGCGACTGTCGAGCTAAAAAGCGCGCCAGCCGAGTTCCTCAGCCAAAAATAAAAAAGAACTACTCCAGAAGCAGATCAATGATATCCAAGCAAACCAAGAAGCAAAAACAACAAAAGAACCCAGCCCAGAAGGCTAACCAAGCAAGGAAAACCACGAAACAATCAAAACGAGACAATCAAAACTAGATGATCCCCAGCGGAGTCGCCAAATTGTTGAGGAGGTAAATCCCCTCTGCGGACAGAGGCGATCCCTACTAGCCCAGCACGGGTCTAGCAACAATCATCAAATGCTACAGCGCAAGTTCCTAATTGCGAATAAACAGACCAACGATGGAGGCCTACCTGGAGTCCAGTGCTATGATTCGTAGAAGAGACAGCGTTCCCGTTCCTCAGCCTCGGCAGATCACGATCCCCATGATCTCCGTGAATGGACACCTGCACATGCAAGAAACAACACGAATACAAGCATAAAATCCAGAATACGCAACTATATATCAGTCAGAAAGGATATAACTCATCATTATCATAAGTGAAAAACAGAGTGGAACCATAACCAGTAGTCATTCATTAATAAGCAATCGAAAGAGAGTACAACCAATGTTCTGACGCCGAGGTCTCCTTCGGAGGGGTCTCCAGTCGTACACGTCTCGCAAAGCCTGCCAGGGATGGGACAAGCCTCTCTTAGAGTCTCTCGACGATAGTCTCCTTGCTCGAGTTTGGCCTTAAGGGAAAAATGAGGGCTCTTGCATCATGAAGGCTCTTGGGAATTTGAGAACTTGGAGATTCAAGGCTTAGGCACTTCAAGACTAGCTTGCAATGGCAATGAGCTAGCTTTTATAGATGGAGGAAGGAGAGTTGGGATCCCTATAATTGTGGGATTGGCCCTATCTTCAAGGAAGCTTCCATGAGAGGTGGAAAACCACTTCCCTTTCATGGAACTCCCGGAGCCAAACCTCCCAACTCAAGATAGGTAACAGTTTCTGAGTCTGTTGAAACGAAACTTCCGCCATTCTTATTTAAAAAACACTCCTTAAATTGGCTGGCGCGACTGCGACTCTGGGACAGAGCGCCAGTTGGCGCGGCCTCTTTGTAGGATTTTCCTCATTGGCGCGAGTGATGAACTGGCTACTTGCGCCAATGCAAAAAGGGATGTTTTTATGGTTTTTCGCAAGGAGATGTCTTCAGGGCAATTGAAGCTCATGTTTAGAGGAATGCAATGATAATGGTTTCAAGGCATGACAAGGTTCACAGGTCACAAAATGGGCCCTCCAATGTGCGGGACGGGGAATGGTAGGGACGGTGACAAATTACTGTGTAACAATATATAGAAGCAATCGCACATCAAATAAATCACACATTAACTCAGTATGTATGGGGAAAGCCTATAGCTAAAAACCCCGCAGCTATTGTGTATATTATAATGGAGAAATCATGTAACAATCATAGTACAAAAACTCTTCACAAGCTCTCATGCACTACCTCCCATGCTACACACTATCAAGCTAGATCTAGCAAATCACTTGCTCCAATCCTTAGCCACTTTATAGCCAGCCTCTATTGCGTATTTAAAAGCTATGGGATGGCCTCTTTATATAGATAAACCACCAGCCTGAACTGCGCAATCCTCATAGGTTTACTCCACCTATCTATGTGTTGCAAATAGCAACAGTATAGTCACAACTGATAGCTTTACTCACCCTTTCATCTATCTCTTTCACTGGTCTCCACTGAACTGATCATGCACTGTAGTGAACTGAAGTGTTCTTGAGTTAACTAATGAGTTAATATTTAGTAAATTAAATATTATTTAATTTACTCCACTCATATCTAGTTGATTAGTTAGTTTAACTAATCCCAACTAGTTCAACTAAAACAAACAGAACACAACTCCACTATCTGTCCCGTTAACTCCTCCAAACTTCTGCCACTGAAGTCTAACTGAAGTAAACCATGCAAGATGCCATCAAACCCTAGGAACCACGTGATTCCTTGTGTCAGTTGCATGAGCCACCTCCATGACTCAAACTGAAGTGCGCCAAGAGAGTAAACTGCTGTTTATAGTCAAAATATTATTAAGGGTAAGTAATATTTGACTTCCATATTTTTAGGAGATCAGTCTAAAAATAGCCTGGGTCCTAAAAAATAGGGTCTCATCTATTTTTACCGACATGTCGCATCCATCAAGAATCTCCAAGTAGAATTCCCAAATTATGCTCAGTATGTCTAAAAATAGACATAGTCTAAAAATAGACTTTGCGCCAGAATTTGCCTGCGGGCCCACTTAGTGAAGGCGACTTCATTTCACTAAGCTCCATCATCTTGCTGCATTCTCAACACTCCCTCTCGGCAAGATATGGATTATCTGCAACCCCTATCCTGCCTCTGTGGAATTCGAACTTGCTCCTGGTGAGCGCCTTCGTCAGGATGTCGGCATCCTGATCCTCCGTGGGAACATATGAAAGCATCATGATTCTCTGCTGAACACAATCTCTGATATGATGGTACCTGATTTCGATGTGTTTGGACCTATCATAAAATACTGGATTAGCCGAGAGCTTGATGCAGCTCTGGTTATCACAGTAGATCACTGTAGGCTCCAAATGCAACCTGAACAAACCTGCGAGGATCTTCCTCATCCAAATAGCCTCACATGCAGCCAAGCTTGTTGCCATGTACTCGGCCTCTGCTGAACTGAGTGCCACGGATCTCTGCTTCCTGCTGTACCAGGAAACTGCTGTCGACCCAATGCTGAAAACTCCTCGAGAAGTGCTCTTCCGGTCCGTTGGACTCCCTGCCCAATCTGCATCAGTGAAGCCAGAAAGCTTCGCTCCATCCTCCTGTCTGTACCATAGACCATATCCCGATGTGCCTCTGATATAGCGCAATACATGTTTGCCTGCCTTCCAAAAGAGCTTGGTAGGCTTAACCATAGCTTGCGAAAGCTGGTTAACTGCATAGCATATATCGGGTCGTGTATTGACCAGATACATAAGCGACCCACCAACTGTCGATAGACAGTGGCATCCACTACCTCCGCTGAAGTAGAATCCTCCTTCCTCCAACCACCAGGAAGAGGAGTGTCAACAGGCTTGCAGCCTTGCATGTTGAACCTCTCCGGAATCTCCCGGGCATACTTTCCCTGAGAAACAAATAGTCCTCCACTGCGCTGCCAAATCTCCAATCCCAGGAAATAATGAAGGATGCCCAAGTCCTTCATCTCAAACTCTCGTGCAAGATCCTCCTTGCATGAAAGTATCAACTGCTCATCGCCAGTCAAAATCAGATCATCTACATACAGTACGATGATCAACGGCTTCCCCTCCACCACAATCTAGTACAGGTTTGGATCTGCCTCACTCTTGGAGAATCCAAGCCCGGTGAAGTAGCTGTCTATCCGAGTGTACCAAGCACGAGGTGCTTGCTTCAGCCCGTACAGTGCTCTCTTGAGTCGGCACACATGCGACTCACTTCTGAAGATCTCAAAACCTTCAGGCTGCTCTATGTACACCTCCTCCTCAATAACTCCATTGAGGAACGCAGTCTTCACATCCATCTGATGAATGTGCCACCCCATCTGCGCTGAGAGAGCAAGGATCGTCTGTATGGAAGAGTACCTTGCGACAGGTGCAAAGGTCTCCTCATAGTCAATCCCCTTGATCTGTGAAAAGCCACGGGCGACAAATCTCGCCTTGTACTTCTCCACACTCCCGTCAGCCGCCTGCTTCACTTTGTAGATCCATCGCGAACCCACCACTGATTTCTCCACCGGTCTTGGGACAATCTCCCATGCACTGTTCCTGACGATCGAATCATATTCTTCGATCATGGCATCAACCCATGCGGGTTCCTCCATAGCTTCCTCAAAAAAGGATGGCTCCGTCACAACACATTGACTCACAAGAGCCATGTATCCAGTGTACCGATCCGGTGACTGTCTCTGTCTGCGCTGTGCTGTAGGTGGTCCTACAACCTTCTCTGCATCCCGAACCAGTCGCTCAGCTTCTGTAGTGCGCATGTGCCCTCTGATGGTTGGCGCTGCATGGGTGGTTTCTTCCACCTCCTGAACCTCCTCTTGTGGCTGATCCACATCCGGAAGCTCCTCCTTAGGAACTAACAGCTCTTCATCTGCATGCAAGTGTAGCTCCCTCTCAAGCGAACACTGCATGGCTTTCTCCTCCTGAAATTTTATATCCCGTCGCACAACAGTCTTGCGACTGTCTGGCACATACACTCGATAGTTATGAGGTGTATCAGTGTACCCCACAAATATTCCAACTTCAGCAGTTGGATCCAGCTTCCTCCTTGCATCCTTCGTCACATGCATGTAGACAGGAGATCCGAAAATCCGCAAATGGGAAATATCAGGCCTCTTTCCAGAATAAGCCTCCTCTGGTGTACTCATGCCAAGAGCCTTGTGAGGACAACGGTTCTGCACATACACTGCTGTATTGCATGCCTCAGCCCACAAGTGAAGGGGTAGGCCCTGATCATGCAACATCGCCCGTGCAACACCCACGATTGTTCTGTTCTTCCGCTCAGCCACCCCGTTCTGCTGTGGGTTATGGGGTGCGATGAGCTCTCTCCGAATCCCTTCTGCGCTGTAGAACTCCTTGAATTCAGCCGAGATGAATTCACCACCGTTATCACTCCTTAGAGCAATCACCTTCTTCCCCGACTCCTTCTCGACCAGTGCTTTAAACTCACAGAACTTCGCGAATGTATCGCTCTTCTTCCGCATGAAGAAGATCCAGCACTTTCGAGAGAAATCATCAACAAAGATCACATAATACCTGTGCTTTGCTGTCGAAGCAACTGAGAAAGGACCACACACGTATGTGTGAACTCTCTCAAGGATCGTCGTGGCGTGACTATCCTTCTCGTGAAAGGTGGCTTTCACATACTTCCCTAAAGTACACCCCTTGCACTGATCTGACTGCGCAAGAGTGCCCTTAGGAAGTCCAGTAGAAATCTGCTGCAGAGTCTTCAAAGCTCCATGGTGAAGATGGCCCAATCTCCCGTGCCATAGTTCGCCCTCATCATCCCGGCTCACCACATCTCCAGCCTTGCATGCCATAGCTGCGCAGTCATCTACCTGCAACTGATAAAGGTTCTGAGTTCGAACCCCTATCTTCCGGGTCTCTCCAGTAGTCTTACTGCGCAGGAAGGCTTTTCCTTCGTTGAAGACCACATCATACCCCTTATCCTCCAACATCGCTACTGAAATCAGGTTCTTCTTCAATCCAGGTACATGCATGACATCCTTTAAGACAAAGGGTTTAGCAGACTCCCTCTGAAAGGATACGGTACCGATACCAGTCGCACTGTATCTACCGTCATCGCCCATCTCGATGTGCACACCCAAATCCTTGTCCTCCAGATTTGAGAACAACTCCCGATCTCCCGTCATATGAAATGACGCACCTCTGTCCAAGAACCACACCGATCCTAGCATACTTGAAACTAAGCATGCAATCAGTGAAACTTTGACAGCCACCCCCACACTTCCCAGCTCATCTCTGCACTGAGTGAACTTCGTGAGGTATTTGGTGATGCTGTCGCCCTTCTCCATCTTGATGTTCCTGAGCTTATCTTTGAGCGCCAGCTTCCTTTGGTCACTCTTACTCTGGAATAGATCCGTCAAAGCTTTCCACATTAAATATGGAGTAGCCTTTCCATGCAGGCTGGATACAATATGATCCTTGACGCCCTCCAACGGGATCCTTCGACATTTCGCGATCTTCTTTTGCCATGCATCGACCAGAGCTGCATCAGTGGGCTTTGGGACATCCGCATCCACGAACTCCTTCAGACCATTATCTTCTAACACTTCTTCCATTCGATCTTTCCATGCAACATAGTTCGAACTGCCTTCAAGAGCATATTCGAGTCGCAAACCATTGAAAGAAGACATCTTTCAACACCGGCACCAAGAAGAACAACCTTTTGCAAAATTCGAATTCCAAACTCCAAGCTCTATCGCTTCCAATCTACACTTGAAAACAAATTATTTCCAAATCAGAGATTGACTGCAAAGGGCATTCACCAGATCTTTCACCTTACAAAGAAGGATGAATATTCCGGAGGCTACCTGGCCCGCATGCAGACTCTGTCCGAGGAAATAAGTTTGCAATCACCGTAATAGATCTCGACAATTAATCTCGCTCCGATACCATGTAGAAATTAGCTGAATAAATCACTTATTCACTGAAGATTAACCTGATCATACATCAATTTCGAATTGCATGCATAACACATAACCCTCTTCTACAATTAATTGTCACATGCGGAAATAACATAGAAGCAATCGCACATCAAATCAATCACACACATTAACTCAGTATGTATGGGGAAAGCCTATAGCTGAAAACCCCGCAGCTATTGTGTATATTATAATGGAGAAATCATGTAACAATCATAGTACAAAAACTCTTCACAAGCTCTCATGCACTACCTCCCATGCTACACACTATCAAGCTAGATCTAGCAAATCACTTGCTCAAATCCTTAGCCACTTGATAGCCAACCTTGATTGCGTATTTCAAAGCTATGGGATGGCCTCTTTATATAGATAAACCACCAGCCTAAACTTTGCAATACTCATAGCTTACTCCACCTATCTATGTGTTGCAAATAACAACAGTATAGTTACAACTGATAGCTAACTCTACCCTTTCATCTATCTCTTTCACTGGTCTCCACTGAACTGATCATGCACTGTAGTGAACTGAAGTGTTCTTGAGTTGACTAATGATTTAATATTTAGTAAATTAAATATTATTTAATTTACTCCACTCATATCTAATTGATTAGCTAGTTAACTAATCTCAACTAGTTCAACTGAAATAAATAGAACACAACTCCACTATTTGTCCGGTTAACTCCTCCAAAACTTCTGCCACTGAAGTCTAACTGAAGCCAACCATGCAAGATGCCATCAAACCCTAGGAACCACGTGATTCCTTGTGTCAGTTGTATGAGCCACCTCCATGACTCAAACTGAAGTGCGCCAAGAGAGTAAACTGCTGTTTATAGTCAAAATATTATTAAGGGTAAATAATATTTGACTTCCATATTTTTAGGAGATCAGTCTAAAAATAGCCCAGGTCCTAAAAATAAGGTCTCATCTATTTTTACCGACATGTCGCATACTTCAAGAATCTCCAAGTAGAATTCCCAAATTATGCTCCGTATGTCTAAAAATAGACATAGTCTAAAAATAGACTTTGCGCCAGAATTTGCCTGCGGGCCCACTTAGTGAAGGCGACTTCATTTCACTAAGCTCCATCATCTTGCGGCATTCTCAACATGACATGATGGCCTCAGGTACTACAGGTACAATCTACGGTGTGCGAATAAATGAACTGACGTCGAACACCCGCAGAATCACTCGATCGGAGGCCAATGATGTAAACCTCTCGTCGAATGCGATGAACCTGCCATTGAGGCATGCAGGCTCCAAGGTACCATAAGGAGTCTCTAGACCAACTTCCTGGATAATGAGTTGATGTCGACAGGAAGTGACCTTGATCGAAGGTGGGCCATAATGATTCCCACATCATCGACACGAGACAGAGGAACATGATGTTTTTATTGTGAATCGGGATCATATGAGAATGAGAGGAAGGTTGATATTTGCGAGAGGTCAACTTCTCTTGAACATATATGGCACAAATAGTTGACTAACGTGTTGACATCCAACGGATCGAAAGGTCATGTTTGTGAGGCAATGAGCGGAGGAGAGGTCAAAAGGATTACCCAAACCACGGAGGCAAGTAAGCAAGATGAGATGTCCCCAACCCGACACGAATGCAGACAAGTGCCATGTTCAAGAGCGACATACTGCCGACGCGACAATGATGATGGTTCCATTTTCCCCCCACCATTTCTGGCGAGTACCCCAATTATTTTTGATAACAAGCTTGAAGGGGATAGCATATGCTTGTAATATAAGTCTGCCCTTCTGGCGAATCCATCCTAGTGCATTTAACAAGCCCTAGGAAGGAGGAACTCAGAGAACGTCATTGCGACTAAATCCGATGTCATCAGGGTTTAACGAGTCTGAAAAAGGAAGAACTTGGCATCTTTTCATGTTTAGAGAGTTTGAAAAGACAGCAGAAAAGTAAACTCCAAAGGTCCCTTTTCATAAATATTTTCTCAGATCTGAAAAGGTGGAAAACAATATCCGAGAAAACCTCCTAGTCGCGATAGGCTAGGGTATTCCTTTTTCGTAATCAATCTATCCCAGCCCGAAAAAGGGGTAAACATATACTGGGTAGATGTTGATTTGTGTCCATTTTAACGAGATCGAAACGATAATGGCCTCGGCAGTCTTTTCATGTTTAGAGAGTCAGAAAAGAGCTGAAAGATGACTCCAAAGTGACTTTTTTGTGTATTTACCGAGTCCGAAAAAGTATAAAATACAACTCGTTTTCACTGTTAAAGTCGCGGAAAAACCTGTTGCTACACATACCAAGCAAGTTTAAAACACATTTCCAACATAACATGTTAAAAATATTTGAGAAAAATAACTTTTAAAACCTATTCTATGCCGAAAAAGTTATAAATATGTCAAAATGGTAAAAAAAAAATCACTTTTACTATTTACCTTGGTGAAAAGCAGCAGTGGTCCATTTGGTGTGCAAACTTTTGACGGTGATTGTGACAGATCTGGTTTACCATTCAGATTCTCGTCTGTTACAGGTAAGAGGCACTTCCCTGAACTTCATTTCAATCCGCTTTTCAATAGTTTTCCTTCATGCATTAGATTTCTGTGGAAATTTTTTAAATTTTTAGGGCTGCGCTCATTGGCGCGGGTATCGGGCACGGACCCGTGCCAATGGGCTTTTATATGTAAAGGCCTCACGCCACCTGGCACGACTGTTCACAAAACAGCCGTGCCAGTAGCCGATCCCAAATTTCTGCCTAAAAATTAGAGATTTTAACCAATTTGAATGAATTTTGAAGCCCAACAGAGACCTAATTAAGGGTTTGTGACCATGTGGATGCAGGAAATCAAGAAAAATGGTGATTGAGTGGAAAGAAAGAGAGCATGGAGAAGAGGATGAACAGGCCATAGAAAATGAGGCTTGTATGAATGCCCTCAAAAACTGTGGGCTAAAGAATTTCTTCCTAACAACCTGTTTATGAGCTCAGCCTAAGCTCCTCCAGTATCTGATCAATATTTGGGATGAACAGGAACAAGTGTTCAAGTTACGAGACCAGGTGTTGGAACTGGAGGTTTCTGATGTGTACTTTATAACCAGACTGTCTCGCAGAGGTCCGGTGCCCATCTTGACTGGGAGCAGACTATCCGGTGAGAAGATGGAGGAAGTGATGGCACGATTGTGCCCAAGGGTACAAATGGGATCAGGGAGTAAAAAGGTGGATATTCACACCATCCCCGATCTGGCACTGAGGGTAGTCCTACATACCATCACGCGGGCTGCAGGGTCATAGGCACCACACGAGGCCACAAAGGCCCAACTCCTGCTAGCCTCAGAGTGCATGAGTCCCCTATTGTTTGACTGGGCTACAGCAGTAACAATAAACATGAAGAGACAACTCACGAAGTGCAAGCAAGCCAAACTGAAACAGTTTGGCTACGGTTCCATCCTGTTATCGTTCATTCTAGAATGATTACCAATATTCCAGGGCCAAGGGGACATAGTAGCTAAGCCTATTCCACGAGAGCCAAGAAATGCTGGCTAGGCAGCACTAATGCCCAGAGATGGAGGTGGCCAACAGATGTCCTGGAGGCCAGAGTTTTTTGGGTGGTTACGGCGCCAATTGATCGTAGTGGAGGACTGGCCATATGTAGGAACTGATTTCACTGGAGACCCAGATCTCCCATTGCCAGAAGGAGATGACTGGGACGAGGAGTTGGGTCTGACCTCATCTCTTTTGATTTTTATGTTTTATGATTTTTTTGTTAATACACGTTCGCCCTAACACATTTTATATGTATGTAGATGTGGGCCCTGAGAGACCAGCTGGTATGTCTCCAATCGCGCGGAGGACTCTTCTTGCACCTGATCCTCAGGCAGAGGGTACAAGAGGGGAGGAGTTGATCTAGAATCTCGAGGGTATTGCCCAAGGAATCCTGGACTATGCCCAGCTGGCGGATGTACCGATGGCATACCAGCGACATACGGTGGGAGTGCCTAGTCGAATCCACCGACTTCTGAGACGCTTAGTGCGTGCAGTTACATGTTATCACGAGCACCATGCGGATTAGACTCTTAGGGTTTTATTTCATGCATATTTTTGAGAGACGTGTCGTCTCTGGATGTAATAAGATGAACATGTATATTTTTTGATCTAGTGATGCACATTGTGCAAACATTTCGACACACATATATATATACATATGGCTATTTCTAGATGGATCTTTTATATGTGATGATGTTTTTTATATGCCATGCAAATGTCCGATACAATTTTAATCTAATGTATTAGTTGCATAACAAATGACCCAATGAAAAATTTCACACAATGTATCTAATCACACATTTTATTTTTACGCAAGCTTAAAAGCACACACATGCAAACTATGCTTGGAATTGAATTTTATTTTTTAAACAAGCTTAAAAGCACACATGTCAATAGATATGCAAACTATGCTTGGAAACAGGGAAAATGGGCATGCCCCCCAGCATGGTGTTTCATTTCGAGGTACATTCCTCGCAAGCTTCAATCTATTGAAAAATGGAGTGAAGGTTCAAAACAAAAATCGAATTGAACAGGCACGTGTTTCATTATTTTAATGAGGTTGACACACTAAAAAAACTATCCTCATACAGCTTGTTTCATTGTTTTAGGAGCTTGACACAAGTGGAGGAACCATGCTCCAAGAAACTACTTGTCACGATGAACAGGAAGTCATGGCTTCCAAGAGTTCCACACCAAATGGGAGAACAACATCTTGGAAATCAGGACCCAATGCCCACAGCACACTATGCATGACAGCATCTTCACTGAGTACAGGCACGGGGTAGGTAGCCACATAGTTGACCTGCGGTGGGGCAGATACAACGGGTGGATAAAAACCAGGAGGGGGTGATGGTGGGCTAGATGCCACATTAGGACCAAAGAACGAAAGCTGATCAATGGTCACGATTCGTCTTTCATGCGGAAAACAAGCCACACGAAAAAGGGAGGAGACGAGTGCTCCCATGGCATAGGTGTAATCGTGCCCCAAAAGTAGATTAAAATCCAAGGGGCCTGGAACAACCATCACGTCCATATGGACAATTTTACCTCCCAAAGTAGCAGGTAACCTTGGAAGGATCCCAAAAGGTTGACTCGTCCTTCTGTTAAAGGTCAACAGATTTTGCGTAACGGGCGCAAGTGGCGGCAAACCGAAAGGTTTCCAGGTAGTTGAGGACAGAATACTAACAGAGGCACCTTCGTCTATAATGGTGTTGGGTACAACCAGACCAAGAGCCTGTACTGTGATCTCGAAAGGCACATAAGACGGAAGGCGGAATCCTGTAAATCGACTCTAATCAATGGAACCAACCAAACTACTCGGAGGGGCTACCATCGAACCAAGAAGGTTTTCCCCTGATGTTACGGAAGAAGGAGCATCCTCCGCGACCTCCATATCGAAGGTGGGAGGGGGATCCTTTGGGACCTCTATCACAGGGGGCGAAGGAGCTTCTTCTTGCGGTATGGGGACAAGAGAATATTTCTCCAAGTCTGACGAATCTGAAGAAACCAGAAGGACATGAGGGGTGTGAGGTCCACTCTCTATGGAAAAGACCTGGTGTACCGTAGATGGAGCCAATTCAACCGATCCCACGACCAATGGTTGGTCAGGGATGGATTCTCGAATCTGAATTTCCGAGGGAGCGGGATCGACCAAGGATGACTCTTGAACAATCGTAGGATCAACTGGTGGAGGACTCAAAGAAATCCGATTATAACCAGCTGGAAGGCATGGTGTAGAACCGGTTAATTTTTCCAAAACTCTCTTGGCTTCATCCATATAAGGACAAAGGTGAATGGCATGGTGCCCTTCACACAACTTACAGGGATTGGTGAGTTTACCTTGTTTTTTAGGAGTCTTATCAGTCGCAGTTGAAGAGGTGCCCCCAACCTTGCTCCCGAAAGTCAAAGGCAATGGTGGACGACCGTTGGACCATACTTCGAGAACCTTGGGAATGCCAGGGCATTCTCGAAGAAGATGGTCTCCCATGCACAACATGCAAGGGAACTTGACTTTCCATGGAGGGT
The DNA here is from genome assembly GCA_034641835.2 of Pinus albicaulis. Taxonomy (NCBI): domain Eukaryota; kingdom Viridiplantae; phylum Streptophyta; class Pinopsida; order Pinales; family Pinaceae; genus Pinus; species Pinus albicaulis. The sequence continues at coordinate 1,605,898,566 of CM076570.1, read as the reverse complement.
TGGAAGGTATATCAAGAGGAGATTTTCCAGAAGCATTAGCTGTACATTTAGCCTCTCGCTTATTAGACTTCTTCTTCTTAGCCACCTGGTTACTTGAATCTAGACTTTCACCAGGTGAAGTAGAAGATGAGGACGCAGAAATAGGCGAAGAACGGGAGAGGTCCACCTTGGAATCAACATGATGTTGTTCCGGCGGAGGAACTGATTGAACAGTAGTGGAGACATTCGGGACTACAGAGGTTGAGAACAACCAGACAGGCAACCCAACAGTTAACCTAGGAAGGGACAACGTCGCCATGTAAGGAGCACCAACATTCCCAAAAGGAGGAAAATGACCAAGATTCTTTTCTGAGGGGATTCCTTGGTTGGTAAACTCTGAAAAAGTTGCCATCAAAACTCAAAACCACACACGGGCTGAAAAAGAGCCAAGGCACACAATCAAACGGCCAACAAGCAAAATCTAACAGGGCATGTAATCGTGGGTGATTAATTTTTACCACATTGAAAAATAAGAAACTTCACCGTTTCATATTTTAAGAGTCGAGAAACGGTAAAAAAGGTGACTCTATATCTTTCAAATTTGACATAAGCATGAAAGGACAAGCACTTGGTGATCCTTTCAAATTTAGGGAGTCAGAAAAGATCAAATGATTGCTCGGGAATACTAGGCAAGAAGGGTGTACCGAATAACGGTGAACTGCAATATACACCTTGGTTTCAATAATGAAAAAGAAATCAACGAAGGACTTTCCGTATGTGCAGGCAATCTCCCCGAATGCTGTGTTCGGTGTATCACGGGTATAGGGTGGCAGACTCGGCTTCCTATGGATAAAGGATTGAAACCTAGAGGGGTCTCCCTTTATATACGCGACGGTACGGGGAGCACAAGTCCGTACTAGTGCTGTATAAAGCCAAAAGGCGAATGACAGCTACTAGGTTTAAAGACGCCAGAACACGTCTCTAGCCTAGACCGCTAAATGTGTTTCTTGAGATTTCAATGCTGCCTTAGTGTAAATTGAGTAGATTTTAAAGTTGATCTTCAACTACGTTTCAGTTTTCAGGCCCTAACGAATGTGTTGTCTCAAAAACTCCTAAATGCAAAATTACATGCCACAGTACATCATTTCGTTCGATGAAAACTAGCTACAGAAGAGTTGAAAGTTTTTACACAAACAAAATGATCGAAAGACAATCAATGATATCTCTAATGCAACTAATGAAATCAAAATTTTTTCATTCAAATCACTAATTACTAGTAAAATCGAAAAGATTTCAATTTTCACTAATCAACCAAAAGCAAAAGAGATTTTTTTTTTTTAAATTTTCAATGTTTGATAGCTAGATGTACTAAACAAACTGAAAACAAAAGAGAAGCAATTTGAGAAATGATATTGAGAGAGCAAAACAAACAAATTTCACTCAATGGCACAAACAATCAGATCTCAAATCGACCAAAGTCTCTCAAAACCAAGAAAAAGTCTCAAAGGCTGTAATGGACCGTGTGATCTAGGCCCAAAGCAAGACCAAACGAAATTTGAATGAAAAAAAGAGTAATCACCTAAAAATCACAACGAAACGGTGAAAAACTACTTAGAGAATGCGGAGGAGCAATCAGAGAATTGACTGGACTAACAAAACACCAAAACTCCTATGGAGGGCTCGATACACAAAGCCACTAGATGCCCTAGGGCTTAAAACGTGAAATCGATGGAGAAAAGCAAACAACCAAAGGACGAAGGCAAACTCCCAGTCAAAAAGGACTCCAACATACTCAAGTAGCCGAAAAACCCAAAAGAAAAACACTGACCAGACCCAGAGAGCTCAAAACTGAGTGAACCCTAATGCCTCACAGGAGTGGCGCAACTGTGAGGTTGTAACTGGCACCAGAAAGCAATTGGCGCGGGCAATACAAAAGCAACATGCGCCAATTGGCGTGACTGTCGAGCTAAAAAGTGCGCCAGCCGAGTTCCTCAACCAAAAATAAAAAATAACTACTCCAGAAGCAGATCAATGATAACCAAGCAAACCAAGAAGAAAAAACAGCAAAAGAACCCAGCCCAAAAGGCTAACCAAGCAAGGAAAACCATGAAACAATCAAAACGAGACAATCAAAACTAGACAATCCGCAGCAGAGTCGCCAAATTGTTGAGGAGGTAAATCCCCTCTGCGGACAGAGGCGATCCCTACTAGCCCAGCACGGGTCTAGCAACAATCATCAAATGCTACAGCGCAAGTTCCTAATTGCGAATAAACAGACCAACGATGTAGGCCTACCTGGAGTCCAATGCTATGATCCGTAGAAGAGACAGCATTCCCATTCCTTAGCCTCGGCAGATCACAATCCCCACGATCTCCGTGAATGGATACCTACACATGCAAGAAACAACATGAATACAAGCATAAAATCTAGAATGCGCAACTATATATTAGTTAGAAAGGATATAACTCATCATTATCATAAGTGAAAAACAGAGTGGAACCATAACCAGTAGTCATTCATTAATAAGCAATCGAAAGAGAGTACAACCAATGTTCTGATGCTGAGGTCTCCTTCAGAGGGGTCTCCAGTCGTACACGTCTCGCAAAGCCTGCCAAGGATGGGACAAGCTTCTCTTAGAGTCTCTCGAAGATAGTCTCCTTGCTTGAGTCGGCCTTAAGGGAAGAATGAGGGCTCTTGTAGCATGAAGGCTCTTGGGAATTTGAGAACTTGGAGATTCAAGGCTTAGGCACTTCAAGACTAGCTTGCAATGGCAATGAGCAAGCTTTTATAGATGGAGGAAGAGGAGTTGGGATCCCTATAATTGTGGGATTGGCCCTATCATCAAGGAAGCTTCCATGAGAGGTGGCAAACCACTTCCCTTTCATGGAACTCCCAGAGCCAAACCTCCCAACTCAAGATAGGTAACAGTTTCTGAGTCTGTTGAAACGAAACTTCCGCCATTCTTATTTAAAAAACACTCCTTAAATTGGCTGGCACGACTGCGACTCTGGGACAGAGCGCCAATTGGCACGGCCTCTTTGTAGGATTTTCCTCATTGGCGTGAGTGATGAACTGTTTACCCGCGCCAATGCAAAAGGGATGTTTTTATGGTTTTCTGCAAGGAGATGTCTTCAGGGAAATTGAAGCTCATGTTTAGAGGAATGCAATGATAATGGTTTCAAGGCATGACATTGTTCACAGGTCACAAAATGGGCCCTCCAATGTGCGGGACAGGGAATGGTAGGGACTATGACAAATTACTGTGTAACATGGGGGCAACCAACCGTTTTCCCCGCAATACACTATGCCCTATGGACAGCAACCGTATGTTCCTACTCCTCGACCTATGGGAGGTTTTTATCAAAGTCCCACTTACCCTCCTGGTAACACGTTGATGGGGGGACCCTATGGTCTATGTAGTCAGCCCATACTACCTTGGTTAGATTCGGGGGAAAATCCACAATTGCCATTCTTGGCAGCTTTGGACATACCCGATATCCATAAACTGACGAACGACCCCATCAACCACAACTTGCTTTGGCCTCCAATACTGTATAAGATTCCTTCTGACATCCCGAAGTTCGACGAGAAACATGGGGACGAACCAGCCGCACACATCACTACCTTTCATTTATGGTCCATATCCAATTCCATGGTAGAGGATAGTGTCCGGCTTCGTCTGTTTCCTCGCACCCTTACAGGCAATGCCGCCAAGTGGTACATTGAATTTCCATGCGCCGCCATCAATACTTTTGGCGCTTTAGCGACGGAGTTCTTAAAGAACTTCCAATTACCAATTAGAGTGGAAACCGGAATGGAATTGTTAACATCGCTGAGCCAAGACACTGCCACCCACATCTCTGATCATATTCATGAATGGAGACGTAGGAGGAGGCTCGTCAAAGCGCCAATACCAGACCTTCTCTTGGCCAATTGGTTTTGTAAGTCTCTTTTACCCCATATCTCTAAAGACATTGGCCTTTCTGGTGCGGTGACAGAAAATCAATGTATTCGTCGTGCCCAACAACTGGATTTAATCTATTGAAAATCCGGCATGCTTTACGATCTGCTCCCCCATGCCCCTGGTAACCCAAATCCTTCGGCCACTCAGAAAATCGAAGCACATGTCGATGGTCTCGTTGGCACAATTTCCGGTGTGGCCACGAAGCAGTCTCGGGGGCAAACCTACCAGCCATCTTCGGCTGCCACCGCCCCCCACCAAACCACTCCTCTTCCTCCCGCTGAAGTAAACTTGGTGCAAACCTCACAAAAACCTAGCAGGAAAAATAAGAAGAACAAGAAAAAGACGTCTTCTTCGGAAGAGCAGTCGGATAATCAGAATAACCCTAATCAGAAAAATGCTGCCAGAAATGACAAAGGAAAGGATAAACCCATGAAATTTCCTTGCAAGATCTGTGCGGAGGACCACTTGACATATAAATTTCCTCGGCTGCAGGAATGCACCGATTTTATTGCCAACAAGGATTCTGGGTGAACACCTGTCGTTCTTCATAATCCTTTCCATAATCAACAGCAGCAACATCAACACATGGTTGACAACCTGCCACAACCCCATCAACAGGGCAACGACGGTTCACATCCTTCCGGTGAAGGACCATCTACCATTTATGGCATTAAGAGTGTTGACCTTCAAACTCAAGCCAAGCTTTATGGAAATCCTACCATAGATGCTCAAGAACCTGGAACTAGTTCGAATCCACCGCCGCCCAACGATTTGCATATCGAATGGCCTACTGCTGAACCTGTAATTCGTCCCCCCAAAGGGACACTTCGATGCATGTCTCATAACACCTCTGCACGTGCAGCCCAAAACTACAATATTGTAGAAGATTTGGCGCAGGCACCGTCAGCCATGTCTACTCTCGAAGTTTTACAAACCTACCTAGCACAAAGGAAATCCTTACTTTCGGAAATTGGTGGAATAGACCCCCAGGACTCCATGCTAGCTATCTTTGATATGGAAAAGGCTAAACCTCACCTCTCACACCAACTTGCATTCCAGGTGCAAGTAGTGTCGAAAGGGAGACCAATCCATTGTACTGTCATAGACAAAGGTGCTTCGACCTTTATTATGTCACAAGCTTGCTGGCTCAATTTAGGTTCTCCTACTCTAACCCCGCCATCAAATTCCCTCAAAGCTTTCGATGGCCATACCTTCCTCCCAAAAGGATACCTTGCTAGCTTTCCTATCACCCTGGGTGGGAAAACGGTAAACGTGGACATTAAAGTCGTCAAATGCCATCTCGACTATAATCTATTTCTTGGTCGCAGTTGGTCTTATGCTATGACCGCCATCGTGTCTTCGGTCTTACGACTCATACTATTTCCATTGGATGGGAAAATAGTCACGGTCGATCAGCTATCCTTCTGCACCCCTGATTATGCCACTTTACCAAGTAGCACTGTACCACTAATAGGAGGTGTCACTGACTCTTACGTCAGTATCGGTACCGGTCTTCTAAAGGCATCTTCCCTACTGGGTTGTTTTCCTCTACTGCCACCGCAGATCCCAAACACGGTTGCAATGATATCCACCTTTTCAAATGGCTCTATCGACCCATGGATCATCCCGACACCTTCAGATATTGATTCCTATGGAGATCAGATGCCGCTTTCACCGGCCGAGTTGGCTTATCAAGCCATCCAAACCACATCTGAACCCTCCACTGATATGGTTTCGACCACAGGTACAAACCTCCCTCCCATCACAGTTCTCTCTAAGGATCTCCTCAATGAAGTCTGGACTACAAACGAAGCTATTCGAGATATCATGTCATTAGAATAATGACCTTGGGGAGAGTTTCACCATCACGCTTCGATGATTGACTTGGATGCAATGAAAACCGAAATCTCATCTTTCGACCAACCTGAGATAGTTCACTCCTCTTATATGACTATTCACACTATCGATTCAGAGGGAAACATGGGTAATCTTTCCAAGACACTGCTCATTGATATCTCAGTCAAAATGGATATTGTGGAAAATATTCATATTGGAGCAGACTGCAATCCTAAGAAAATTGCGTCCTTCACGTCTCTTTTTAAAGAATTCTGCGATGTCTTTGCTTGTTCTTATGACGAAATGCCCGGCATAGATCCTTCTATTGTCAAGCACGAAATCAAGACTTATGACAATGCTAAACCAGTCTGGCAATGGCTCAGACCTGTCCACCTGTGCAAAGCAGCCGCCATTAAGATTGAGGTAGAAAAACTTTTAAATGCTGGCTTCATCTACCCTGTTCCCTTAACGGAATGGGTTTCCAATCCGGTTCCCGTTGATAAAAAACAAGGCACTATTCGTGTTTGCGTCAATTATTGCGATCTAAACACTGCTTGTCCCAAAGACAATTATCCTACGTCGTTCATTGATCAAATTCTCGACGATTGTGCCAGATGCGAATCTTTTTCCTTCATGGATCGATTCTCGGGATATAACCAGATTGCCATAAAAAACAAAGACCAGCATAAAACTGCCTTCATCTATTCTTGGAACACTTTTGTGTATAAAAAACTCCCATTCGGCCTGAAGAATGCTGGAGAAACTTTTCAGCGGGCTATGAACTATGCTTTTCATGACATTCGGCATATTGTACAGGCTTACTTGGATGACCTTCCGGCCCATTCCAAGAAGCGACAGGACCACCTGTCTCATTTAAGAGAAATTTTTGCTAGGTGCAGGTTCTACAATATACGCTTGAATCCTCATAAATGCGTATTTATGGTCGAGTCCGGACGACTGTTGGGCTTTATTGTCTCCAAGCACGGGATTAGGGTTGATCCCGATAAGGTTAAGGCAATTGTTGAATTGCCGACACCACAATCCATCCTTCAACTCCAACGTTTGCAGGGGAAGGAAAAATTTTTGCGTCGTTTCATCGTTAACTATTCGAGCATTCTTTTTAGAGTATTTTTCTTGTTCGTTAATTTGAAAAACCTCAAGTTTCCTCCTTCGGACTCGTTAAACTTACACGAAGTTGATATCAAGCGTTCTTTTTGTATGGTCTTTTCTTGCTCATTAATCCGAAAAACCTAGAGTCCTCTTCTCCAGACTCGTTAAAGCTATGGAGAAGCACTGAGCTTTCTTTTAAGGAATATTTTTCTCGCTCATAAAACTGAAAAAATTTCGAGTCGACTTTGTCAGACTCATTAAAACTACTTCGACAGAGAACAAGGAGACATTCTTTTCCTCTTTTTCAAAGCTCTTTAAATAGAAAAAGTAACCGAGTTTTCTCCGCGTGACTCGTTAAAATTTCACGGAGGGTACCGAGTTTTTCTTTGTTGGACTTGTTAAAATTTCACAAAGAGTATTGAGTTTACTTCGTCTCCTCGTACTCATAACAAAATTAGGTAGATGTCCATCGAACATAGATTTCTCACTTTTCCGGATTCGATGGACTAACTTACGGAAAATGAACTGTTTCGGGCTTACTATTACCCCTTTTCTATGTCCGGTTATCAAGACATGACAAAGGTACCCCAATGGAGTTGTCTTTTATGACATTTTTCAGACTTGCTAAACATGAAAAATTCACCGAGTTTACTCGTCTGGACTCGTTAAACCTAATCAGACAGGACATGGAGTTGTCTTTTATGACATTTTTCAGACTCTCTAAATATGAAAAATTCACCGAGTTTACTCATCTGGACTCGTTAAACCTAATCAGATGGGGCACAGAGTTGTCTTTCCTGACATTTTTTAGACTCTCTAAACATGAAAAATTCACCGAGTTTACTCGTCTGGACTCGCTAAACTTAATCAAACGGGGAAAAATTTGGACAAAGTGGATACTACCTCTGTTACATTTTCAAAAAGTTTGATTTGGCAGAAAAATTCTTGAACATGGCACTTCCCAGAAAACTCTTTCGCAGTTAGCCGAACCCTACCATCTATGAGTATTAGCCTTCATTTCCCAGTGTCCCTGCACCGGTAAAATCCTAACACACTCTTTGGTGTTCATCAAGCTTCAGCTGCCTAGTACCCTGCTAGAGTGCCTTCTATTGTTCAAGCAGATCTCGCTATCTACTGCTCCTGTTATCAACCAAACCGCTCATTATGCCAGAAATTATTTGTCGTCCGACATCCCCATTTACTCTACATTATCTCAATCATAAACAAAATCAGTTGGTTTCCGTTTCATGTTGACTAATGTAGGACGCCTCAGTGCCTACCTTTCAACAGATCTCTTCCTATCAACTTCAACATCTTATCTAGGAAGTTAATCCAGAAACCCATCAGTACCCGGATACTTGCAGACATCAGTGGCAGGTAGTCTTGTGTTTGATCAAGGGTCTTCATCATTGGCTCTTGGTCGAATGATTCTACGAGTGTTTGACTTCAACTCCTTTTATTCACACTCGCTAGATTGTACTGGGCATCTTAGGGACCATCATCATTATCGGTGGCCACCTTCGCGTCTGTTAATAGTTTTCATTATTGACTGGTAATCAGACGATTTCTCACATGTTCGACGACAACTCCCTCATTCACATGTTGAGAAATATGCAGTTTAAGTGAATCGGCGGTCAAGACCTTGGGGCAAAAGGCTACACCATTAAAGTTGTGTTCCCTTCCCCAAGTTGCGATATTGTTTATGGAGACAGCTTCTTCAGCCTGATCCTGTTATGACAGACACTTCCACATTGTGCCTATTGGTGGACAGATTCTTCATATCTCTATTCTAGAGAAATCATGTTTTTTAAGCTACTGAGCATGGGACATGCCCGACTCTAGGCAAATACTATATTTTCTGACATATGTTGTTGTTTCAGGTTTTCCTCAGTCTTTCAATCTCTCTATCTCTACACAAATTGTAAAGTATTTCGGCCATCGTCTTCGTCTCTGACCTCACACTTTAGGGGGCATCTGTTACAGGTCAAAATACCTCCTCATCAGCTCAGAGGGGAAGACAAATATGGAAGGAGTACAAAGACCTAAATTAAACCTATTTCTGCCAGGGTAACTCCGGTCTATAACAACACAAGAGCGTTATAACGCAGCTAATCAGTGAATGGGCCGCGTTAGTGGCTAAGGCAATGCTCTGTTTACACTGGAGGGAAGCGTTACCCGTGTTTTAAGTTTGAATCGGGAAAAGCCCGCGGAGAATGATTTGAATCTCCGACTTTCCCTCACAAGAGGATCAGTTCATAGAAGAAACTGCAACACACCAGTTCATTATTGGTCATTGCCATAAGAAGACTGAACTCCAAAGGAGGCAAAAGCATAGAGATCAAGGAAACATCTAAGTTTTTCCATTCCAAACCAGTGGAAAGAGAAAGGCAACAATGCCTTTCTCCCTCTCCTATAAGAAGGAGTTGAAGGCTCTTAATTGAAGGTCGAAGGATTGCTAAAGGTTTTGCATACTTGTGGACTAGAGAAGTGTGAAGGCCAAGAGTCAAAGAGGTTCCTAGAGAGCTTGTTGACTTAGACTTATTCACTTGAGAGATAAGAGAGATTGGGAGACTGAGGAGGGCTTGGTACAACCGACGGTTGTAATCCTCCTTCTTTCAAATTGAAAGAACTGTGTTTGTTTTGTCCATTCAAAGCTTAATGTTGTCATTATTGTTTGAACATTTACATAGTATGATATGAATGGCTCAGATGTGTATAATTTAGAAGTTCATTATATATTGGCTTGATTGATAGAATATATGTTATGTTAGGAGTTACACGGGTGCTTTGACTGATTGCAGGACTAAGATTTGGAGCTGGTGAAGAAGGACTCTTGCTTCACTGCCTAGTTCTCTCCAAGGGACTCCAAGCTTGTCAAAGAGGTAATTCTATATCGTATTCTATCAATTTATTTCGAGTTAATATGAACATGCTCATGCCTTCTTTGTGAACAGCATAGCTAATCATACTGTCTACCTCGGGCACCGGAAAGCCCTGAGAGGGATATTCAAAAACCAACCACCCAAGCAGTTTACCCTATAGCACACTCACTTGTGTTTTGAGTGGAGCTCTTATGGAACTCAGACCACTTTCCCGTGTCCTTCTTTGGCTTTGCGCTGCTGTTCTTTTATTGTGGCTTCAATGAGTTGTCTTTAGCCTCCATGCCTTGGCTCTATCCTTTGTTCTGCGGTTTGGAAGCACCGTTCCCTTGCTTTTGATTCGCAGATCCAAAGTCTTGCTTCTTCTGTTTGAATTTCTGCAAAATCTTGGCAGCATACCGGTATGTCATGCCAAGCGAGGAGATGTCGAGGAACTCCATTTCCTCCTGAATCTATCTGTGTAGATAGCTGTGATACTTTAGCACCAGATGTTTCTCTGAATATTTGATACCCAACTTTGTGAGCAGTGTATGGAACAAATTCGTCAACTCATGCACATCTTGATCCCTTTGTTGTCACAGCGTGGTCCATTGTATGTACTTGTCCTCATAGATATCCACAGGATAGTACTGTTCCTTGAAGGTGTCTCGAAAAGAATTCCAAGTTGGTACGGCCGAGAACAGAGAGGGTTCTGTCTGGTCCTTGTTCTCACAGTAGGTTTCCCACCAGTCCTTAACATGGGGGGTAGCTTTGAGGAGTGCAAAAATAATCTTCTCCCGGTCTGAAAAGTCATGAACAGATAAATATCCTTCTAATAGATTCAACCATCTATCTACGGCATCTGCGTCTATTTGACCCTCAAATATGGGAATGTCAAAATTTACTTGTACCTTAAAGGGAGTCGCAACTCCAGAGTGGCTACTGGATGCAGATGCGCCGCCGGTGGGCAGCCGTTGAAGGATCTGAGCAAAGCTATCCATCATCGCGTTCCTTTGTTTTTCGAGGGCCTCCTCCAGCAATATTTTGATAGGATCTCCTGCTCCCTCATCTTTCTTTTCGTCCCCCATGGGCGTCCGTCGAGGTTTGCGAGGCTGATCTTGCAAAGGTTCCACCAGATCAAGCCCTAGCTCCTTATACCCCGACCTCGTTGGGGACATGCAAAGAAGGATCGAGAAAAAGCAGACCGCTCTGATACCACTGATCCGGATTTATGCAGGAATGCAATAGAATAAACATATAACCATAAATACAGAGATGCAGCGGAAATAACACTTCATTTCATTAATATCAAAGAACTGAAATTTGCTTACAGACAGAATGGAAATAAAACTAGCTAGGGCGCTGGTAGCTATCTCTGAGAAGAGATGTGGCGCCTACAGGCCTCTGAACTGAGTTACAATGAGGCTCGAGGGCCTATTTATCATTTAGAAACAGTGGGAAATCCTAAACAGCCAAAACCCTAACCCTAGGAGATGAAGCGCCAAAACTATGGGCCCCGTTTGGGTAAATTGGTGTTTCAACTTCCCAGGGGCGTAACTTTGGCATACGATCTCCGTTTGACGTGTACCATACCTCGTTAGAAAGATCTATCCGAGGACTACAAATTTGGAATGAGCAACATTGGTCCATGGACCCATGTTGCTCTCCGTTTTCCCAAAAAACGTCGTTTAGGGCCTCAAAACGGCTCCGGAAGTTTAGGACCCGAAAAACTGCTAAAAATAGTAAACTGTGCCGAAACTGAAAAACTGAAATAGACAATGGTGGATCCCCAAGTGGAATAGGCGGGTGACCACCAATATCCACCTGGATCATTCCTCCCCCCTTAGGAAGCAATGGTCCCCATTGCGTTAAGTTCCTCCATGAGATGAGGAAATTTCTACTAAACTTGGTCCCTGGTGAACCACTTTCCTTGGTGCAGGAGTTGGCCAGCTTTGACAACCCGATACAGTTGGATCTTCTGTTGGCGAGTGTTCTTGATTTGCATGTCCATGATACAATCTGTGGTGGCCTGTTCCATGCAGTCTGGGTTTAACTCTGTTGGTGTGAGTTGTTATGCAATGTCTGAGGTGTCCAGTAGAGGTGGGAAGTAAGGACGAAGGCGATCCACATTGAAGACTGGGTGCAGACCAAGGAATGGTGGAATACTGAGCTCGAAGGCATTGTTCCCTACAGCCTTGGTGATGGTGTACGACCCGTATCGTAGCGGGCGAAGCTTGCAGTGGGGTCTAGTCAGGTGCTCCTCTACAAATGTAGTCATACTTTGTCGCCCACCTAGAAGTTGTGTGGCACCCAGTGTTGATCATGGCGCTGCTTGTACTTGGCATTGACTCTGTCCAATATATCATGAACCTGTTTGTGGATGTGTTGAATGCGCTCGATGAAGCTACTGGCTTTGTCAACTTCAGACTGGACATGAGCTGAATCAGCCTAAGCAGCTGCAAATGGCATGGCTATGTCAATGGGACATAGTGGCTGGAATCCCAAGCCACCTGAAATGGGCTATGGCCGATTGAACTGTGGAGAGCCCAATTATAACAATGTTTTACATAGGGGAGGCTCTCATCCCATGTGCGTGGATGCTTTGAATTGTACATGCGCAGAATGTGTACAATCATTCTGTTGACGACCTCTGTCTGGCCATCTGTTTGGGGATGGAAAGCTGTGGACTTGGTGAGCTTGGTATCCAACATCGACCAGAGGCTAGACCAAAATGTGCTGAGGAACCTGCTATCCCAATCTGATATGATAGACTGTGGGATCCCAAAGTGCACCCACACTCGTTCAAAGAAGAGTTTAGCAGTGGCTTCTGCTGTGATATTCTTCTTGTAGGCCGCCATAATGGCCATCTTCGAGAATCTATCGACGACCACAAAAACACAGTCATTTCCATGCTTAGTAGAAGGCAGGCCCGACATGTAATCCATGGAGATGGATTCCCAAGGTCGACTAGGGGTAGGTAGAGGAGTATATAGGCCTTGCTTCTTGATGGTCGGTTTGGCAATGGCACAAGCAGTGCAGGATCTGATGTGCTTCTCGACATCCTTTGGAAGGTTCGGCCAAAGAAATACTTCTGTAGTATTGCTACTGTTTTCTCGACCCCGAAATGCCCAGCGACTCGACTGTAGTGTGCTTCCCATATCATCTTGGCACGCTCTCTTGAAGGAACACAAAGGTGTCCCAGGTGACATAAAAGTGCATCTTGGAGGTGAAAATTTGGAACTTGCGTGCCCCCCAAGAGTGCCTTGTAAGTGTAGCCGAATTCTGGGTCACTCTCATAGAGAAGCGGCCAATCAGAAGTCTCGTGCCCACAAGAGTTGAGCACGGTGGTGAGCGCCACGATCGGTGGTCGGCTGAGGCAGTCTGCAACATTATTGGTGCTACCCTTCTTGTACTTGATGTTCAAATGAAGCTGTTGCAGATATGTGGACCACTTCTGATGGCGATCATTCTGCAACTTCCCTTGTGTCTGTATGAACTGCAGGGGCCGGTGGTCTGTGTGGATGATTGTTTCCTTCCCCAAAATGTAATGCTTCCATTGTCGACAAGTTTGCACAATGGAATATATTTCTTTGTCATAAGTGGGATACTTGCAAACTGTGTCAGACAATGTCTCACTGTGAAATGCCACTGGATGTCCCTGTTGAGTAAGAACTGCCCCAATAGCATAGTCAGAGGCATCTGTCTCGATCTCAAATGGCTGTTGCAAGTCTGGTAAAGTGAGCACTGGGGCAGAACAGAGGCGATTTTTCAATTCTGTGAATGCCTTCTATTGAGGTTCCGACCAAAAAAAAATTTCTCTCGCTCCTCCCTTGGTGACTTGACTCAAGGGCCAAGTGATATGAGAGAATCCCAACACGAACCTCCGGTAGAAATTAGCAAGACCCAGAAAGCTACGAAGCTTTGTTATAGTGGTTGGGGCTGGCCAATCCCGAATGACTTGGATCTTGGCTGGATCCACATGCACCCCCATTTCATCAATAATGTATCCCAGATATTGAACCTAGGTCATGCCAAAAGTGCACTTCTCCAAATTGGCACACAACTTGTGTTGCCGCAGTGTTTGGAGGACTTGTCGAATGTGGTGAAGGTGCTCTTCCCAAGTCTGGCTGAAGATCAGAATGTCGTCTAAGTACACCACCACAAATGAATTGGTGAATGGCCGCAAGATGTCATCCATCATCCTCATGAAGGTTGCGGGAGCATTCGTAAACCCGAAAGGCATGACCAGCCATTCGAAAAGGCCTTCCTTTGCTTTGAAGGCAGTCTTCCACACATCGAAGGGTTCAATCGGTACCTGGTGATACCCCGACTTCAAGTCAATCTTGCTGAAATATTTTGCACCTTTGAGTTGGTCCAGAAGGTCATCAATCCGTGGGATCGGGTACCTATTTCGGACAGTGATCTTTTTCAGCGCCCGATAGTCAATACAGAGTCTCCACGTTCCATCCTTCTTCTGTACCAACACGATCCGGCTCCCATAGGGCGATGAACTTGGTCTGATGTGACCTTTCTGCAACAGCTCCTGAATCTACCTCTTGATTTCATCATTCTCCATAACAGAGCGCCAATATATCGGTCCATTAGGTAGCGACGCACCTGGGGTCAAATCAATCAGGTGCTTGAGCTGACAGTGTAGAGGAACCCCTGTGGGTGAGGTGAATATGTCCCCGTACTCCTCCACAACCTTATCCATTTGTTATTTTTGTGCAGAGGAGCCCTGTCTGGAGGTCGTGGCCATAATCTTCTTCTTGCCCTCGGGGCGGATCATCAAGAAAATGAATTTCCTAGTTTGGGAAATGAGCTTACTGCATTGTTTTGCAGTAACCAAAGAGATAGCGGCAGGAGGTGGTACCTCTGGTATCCTGTACAACCTATTTCCCAAAGTAACAATAACAGCACGAGGTTGAGACTCATACAAAGCATGATGCTTCCACAAGTATTGTTGTCCTAATAATACATCAGAAACATTAATAGGAGCAACGTCACATAATACCTCATCTATGAAGGGCTTGATGCTATAGGGAAGGCGGCACTGCTTGCTGACGCGGAGATCTCGTCCTTGGTGAAGCCACCCGATGGTGTATGGATGTGGGTGAGCTATGGTCGGCAAGCCCAACCGCTTCACAGAATCTACGGAAATGAGGTTCTTTTGGCTCCCATTGTCGACAATGAACTATACCGGGGAGCCCTTTACCCACATCTGGGAGTGGAAGAGACGTTCCTCCTCCTCTGGATCTTCCGGTTCCTCCTTCTGGATCTTTGTAGTGGCAACAGTGGCGTTGGGCTCTGCATCAATAATCTATTTCCCTTTTTCATTCCCATTTTTAGGTTCTGATTTGGAGTTGGAGCATGCATCTAACTCAGAAGCCCTCATCTCAGCCACTAGCGACTGCTTGGCCCGACACTCACTTGTGTTGTGAGTGGAGCTCTTATGGAACTCACACCACTTTCCCGTGTCCTTCTTTGGCTTTGCGCTGCTGTTCTTTTCTTGTGGCTTCGATGATTTGTCTTTAGCTTCCATGCCTTGGGTCTGTCCTTTGTTCTGCAGCTTGTAAGCACCTTTCCCTTGATTTTGATTCGCAGATCCAAAGTCTCGCTTCTTCTATTTGAATTTCTACTCAATCTTGGTAGCATACCGGTATGTCGTGCCAAGTGAGGAGATGTTGAGGAACTCCATTTCCTCCTGAATGTATCTGTGCAGACAGCTGTGATACTTTAGCACCAGATGTTTCTCTAAATATTTGATACCCAATTTTGTGCGCAGGGTATGGAACAGATTCATCAGCTCATGCACATCTTGATCCCTTTGTTGTCGCAGCGTGGTCCATTGTATGTACTTGTCCTCATAGCTCCCCACGGGATAGTACTGTTCCTTGACGGTGTCTTGGAAAGAACTCCAAGTTGGTATGATCGAGAATAGAGAGGGTTCTGTCTGGTCCTTGTTCTCACAGTAGGTTTCCCACTAGTCCTTAACATGGGGGGTAGCTTTGAGGAGTGCAAAAATAATCTTCTCCCGGTGTGAAAAGTCATGAACTGAGAAATATACTTCTAACAAATTCAACCATCTATCTACAGCATCTGCATCTATTTGACCCTCAAATATGGGAATGTCAAAATTTACTTGTACCTTAAAAGGAGTCGCGCCTGCAGAGTGGCTGCTGGATGCGGATGCGCCGTCGGTGGGTAGCCGTTGAAGGATCTGAGAAAATTTATCCATCATCGCGTTCCTTTGCTTTTCGAGGGCCTCCTCGAGCAATATTTTGATAGGATCTCCTGCTCCCTCATCTTTCTTTTCGTCCCCCATGGGCGTCCGTCGAGGTTTGCGAGGTTGATCTTGCAAAGGTTCCACCAGATCGAGCCCTAGCTCCTTATACCCCGACCTAGTTGGGGACATGCAAAGAAGGATCGAGAAAAAAGAAGACCCCTCTGATACCACTGATATGGATTTATGTAGGAACGAAAAAGAATAAACATATAACCATAAATACAGAGATGCAGTAGAAACAACACCTCACTTCATTAACATCAAAGAACTGAAATTTGCTTATAGACAGAAAGGAAATAAAACTAGCTAGGGCACTGGTAGCTATCTCTGAGAAGAGATGTGGCAGCTATAGGCCTCTGAAATCTGTTACAATGAGGCTCGAGGGCCTATTTTTTATTTAGAGACAATGGGAAATCCTAAACAGCCAACACCCCAACCCTAGGAGATGAAGCGCCAAAACTATGGGCCCCGTTTGGGTAAATTGGTGTTTCAACTTCCCAGGGGCGTAACTTTGGCACACGATCTTCGTTTGACGCGTACCATACCTCGTTAGAAATATCTATCTGAGGAATACAAATTTTGAATGAGAAACATCGGTTCGTTGACCTATGTTGCTCTCCATTTTCCCAAAAAACGTCGTTTAGGGCATCAAAATGGCTTTGGAAGTTCAGGACCCGAAAAACTGCTAAAAATAGTAAACTGTGCTGAAACTGAAGAACTGAAAGAGACAATGGTGGAGCCCCAAGTGGAATAGGTGGGTGACCACCAATATCCACCTCGATCATTCCTCCCCCTTAGGAAGCAATGGTACCCATTGCATTAAGTTCCTCCATGAGATGAGGAAATTTCTGCTGAACTTGGTCCCTGGTGAACCACTTTCCTTGGTGCAGAAGTTGGCGAGCTTTGAAAACCCGATATAGTTGGATCTTCTGTTTGTGAGTGTTCTTGATTTGCATGTCCATGATACAATCTATGGTGGCCTATTCCATGCAGTCTGGGTTTAACTCTTTTGGTGTGATTTGTTCTGCAATGTCCGAGGTGTCCAGTAGAGGTGGGAAGTAAGGACGAAGGCGATGGACATTGAAGACGGGGTGCAGACCAAGGAATGGTGGAATACTGAGCTCGAAGGAATTATTCCCTACAGCCTTGGTGATGGTGTACGACCCGTATCAGAGTGGGCGAAGCTTGCGGTGGGGTCTATTCAGGCGCTCCTTCTGCAAATGTAGCCATACTTTGTCGCCCACCTGGAAGTTGTGTGGCACTCGGTGTTGATCATGGCATTGCTTGTACTTGGCATTGGCTCTGTCCAATATATCATGAACCTATTTGCGGATGTGTTGAAGTCCCTCGGTGAAGCTACTGGCTTTGTCAACTTTAGATTGGACATGAGCTGAATCAGCCTGAGCAGTTGCAAATGGCATGGCTACATCAATGGGACATAGTGGCTGGAATCCCAAGCCCACCTGAAAGGGGCTATGGCTGATTGAACTGTGGAGAGCCCAATTATAACTATGTTGTACATAGGGGAGGCTCTCATCCCATGTGTGTGGATTTTTTGAATTGTAAATGCGCAGAATGTGTACAATCATTCTATTGATGACCTCTATCTGGCCATATGTTTGGGGATGGAAAGCTATGGACTTGGTGAGCTTGGTATCCAACATTGACCAGAGGTTGGACCAAAATGTCATGAGGAACCTGCTATCCCGATCTGATATGATAGACTATGGGATCCCAAAGTGCACCCACACTCGTTCAAAGAAGAGTTTAGTAGTGGCTTCTACTGTGATATTATTCTTGTAGGCCGCCATAATGGCCATCTTTCAGAATATGTCGATGACCACGGAAACACAGTCATTTCCATACTTAGTAGAAGGCAGGCTTGACATGTTATCCATGGAGATGGATTCCCAAGGTTGACTAGGGGTAGGTAGAGGAGTATATAGGCCTTGCTTCTTGATGGGTGGTTTGGAAATGGCACAAGCAGTGCAGGATCTGATGTGCTTCTCGACATCCTTTCGAAGGTTCAGCCAATAGAAATACTTCTGCAGGATCGCTACTATTTTCTTGACCCCAAAATGCCCAATGACTCGACTGTAGTGTGCTTCCCATATCATCTTGGCACGCTCGCTTGAAGGAACACAAAGGTGTCCCATGTGACATAAAAGTGCATCTTGGAGGTGAAAATTTGGAACTTGCATACCCCCCAAGAGTGTCGTGTAAGTGTAGCCGAATTATAGGTCACTCTCATAGAGAAGTGGCTAATTAGAAGTCTTGTGCCCACAACAGTTGAGCACGATGGTGAGCGCCACGATCGGTGGTCGGTTAAGGCAGTCTGCAACATGATTGGTGCTACCCTTCTTGTACTTGATGTTCAAATGAAAATGTTGCAAATATGTGGACCACTTCTGATGGAAATCATTCTACAACTTCCCTTGTGTCTGTATGAACTGCAGGGGCCGGTGGTCTGTGTGGATGATTGTTTCCTTCCCCAAAATGTAATGCTTCCATTGTCGACAAGCTTGCACAATGGCATACATTTCTTTGTCATAAGTGGGATACTTGCGAACTGTGTCAGACAATGTCTCACTGTGATATGCCACTGGATGTCCCCGTTGAGTAATAACTACCCCAATAGCATAGTCAGAGGCATTTGTCTTGATCTCAAATGGTTGTTGCAAGTCTGGTAATATGATCACTAGGGCAGAACAGAGGCGATTTTTCAATTCTATGAATGCCTTCTGTTGAGGTTCTGACCAAAATAATTTTTCTCTCGCTCCTCCCTTGGTGACTTGACTCAAGGGCCAAGTGATATGAGAGAATCCCAACACGAACCTTCGGTAGAAATTAGCAAGACCCAGAAAGCTGCGAAGCTCTGTTATAGTGGTTGGGGTTGGCCAATCCCGAATGACTTGGATCTTGGCTGGATCCACATGCACCCCCCTTTCATCAATAATGTATCCCAGATATTGAACCTGGGTCATGCCAAAAGTGCATTTCTCCAAATTGGCACACAACTTGTGTTGCCGCAGTGTTTGGAGGACTTGTCGAATGTGGTGAAGGTGCTCTTCCCAAGTCTAGCTGAAGATCAGAATGTCATCCAAGTACACCACTACAAATGAGTTGGTGAATGGCCGCAAGATGTCTTCCATCATCCTCATGAAGGTTGCGAGAGCATTCGTCAACCCGAAAGGCATGACCAGCCATTCGAAAAGGCCTTCCTTGGCTTTGAAGGCAGTCTTCCACACATCGGAGGGTTCAATCGGTACCTGGTGATACCCCGACTTCAAGTCAATCTTGCTGAAATATTTTTCACCTTTGAGTTGGTCCAGAAGGTCATCAATCCGTGGGATCGGGTACCTATTCCGGACAGTGATCTTGTTCAGCGCCCGATAGTCAATACAAAGTCTCCACGTCCCATCCTTCTTCTGTACCAACACGATCGGGCTCCCACAGGGCGATGAACTTGGTCTGATGTGACCTTTCTGCAACAGCTCCTGAATCTGTCTCTTGATTTCATCATTCTCCAGAATAGAGCGCCGATAGATTGGTCCATTAGGTAGCGGCGCACCTGGGGTCAGATCAATCGGGTGCTTGACCTGACAGTGCAGAGGAACCCCTGTGGGTGAGGTGAATATGTCCCCGTACTCCTCCACAACCTTATCCATTTGTTGTTGTTGTGCAGAGGAGCCCTGTTTGGAGGTCGTGGCCACAGTCTTCTTCTTGCCCTGAGGGCGGATCATCAGGAAAACGAATTTCCTGGTTTGGGAAATGAGCTTACTGCATTGTTTTGCAGTAACCAAAGAGATAGTCGTAGGAGGTGGTACCTCTGGTATCCTGTACAACTTATTTCCCAAAGTAATAATAACAGCACGAGGTCGAGACTCATACACGGCATGACGCTTCCACAAGTATGGTTGTCCTAATAATACATCAGAAACATCAATAGGAGCAACGTCACATAATACCTCATCCGTGAAGGGCTTGATGCTATAGGGAAGGCGGCACTGCTGGCTGACGCGGAGATCTCGTCATTGGTGAAGCCACCCGATGGTGTATGGATGTGGGTGAGCTGTGGTCGGCAAGCCCAACCGCTTCACGGCGTCTGCTGAAATGAGGTTCTTTTGGCTCCCATTGTCGACAATGAACTGTACAGGGGAGCCCTTTACCCACATCTGGGAGTGGAAGAGACGTTCCTCCTCCTCTGGATCTTCCGGTTCCTCCTTCTGGACCTTTGTAGTGGCAACGGTGGCGTTGGGCTCCGCATCAATAATCTGTTTCCCTTTTTCATTCCCCTTTTCAGGTTCTGATTCGGAGTCGGATTATGCATCTGACTCAGAAGCCCTCATCTCGGCCACTAGCGACTGCTTGGCCCGACACTCACTTGTGTTGTGAGTGGAGCTCTTATGGAACTCACACCACTTTCCCATGTCCTTCTTTGGCTTTGCGGTGCTATTATTTTCTTGTGGCTTCGATGAGTTGTCTTTAGCTGCCATGCCTTGGCTCTGTCCTTTGTTCTGCGGTTTGGAAGCACCTTTCCCTTGCTTTTGATTCTCAGATCCAAAGTCTCGCTTCTTCTGCTTGAATTTCTGCTCAATCTTGGCAGCATACCGGTATGCCGTACCAAGCGAGGAGATGTCAAGGAACTCCATTTCCTCCTGAATGTATTTGTGCAGACAGCTGCGATACTTTAGCACCAGATGTTTCTCTTAATCTTTGATACCCAACTTTGTGCGCAGGGTATGGAACAGATTCGTCAGCTCATGCACATCTTGATCCCTTTGTTGTCGCAGCGTGGTCCATTGTATGTACTTGTCCTCATAGCTCTTCACGGGATAGTACTATTCCTTGACGGCGTCTCGGAAAGAATTCCAAGTTGGTACGGCCGAGAACAGAGAGGGTTCTATCTAGTCCTTGTTCTCACAGTAGGTTTCCCACCAGTCCTTAACATGGGGGGTAGCTTTGAGGAGTGCAAAAATAATCTTCTCCTGGTCTGAAAAGTCATGAACAGAGAAATATCCTTCTAACAGATTCAACCATCTATCTACGGCATCTGTGTCTATTTTACCCTTAAATATGGGAATTTCAAAATTTACTTGTACCTTAACAGGAGTCGCGCCTGCAAAGTGGCTGCTGGATGCAGATGCGCTGCCGGTGGGTAGCTGTTAAAGGATCTTAGCAAAGTTATCCATCATCACGTTCCTTCGTTTTTCAAGGGCCTCCTCGAGCAATATTTTGATAGGATCTCCTACTCCCTCATCTTTCTTTTCGTCCCCCATGGGCGTCCGTCGAGGTTTGCGAGGTTGATCTTGCAAAGGTTCCACCAGATCGAGCCCTAGCTCCTTATACCCCGACCTCGTTGGGGACATGCAAAGAAGGATTGAGAAAAAGAAGACCCCTCTGATACCAATGATCTGGATTTATGCAAGAACATAAAAGAATAAACATATAACCATAAATACAGAGATGCAGCAGAAATAACACTTCATTTCATTAACATCAAAGAACTAAAATTTGCTTACAGATAGAAAGGAAATAAAACTAGCTAGGGCGCTGGTAGCTATTTCTGAGAAGAGATGTGGCAGCTACAGGCCTCTAAACTCTGTTACAATGAGGCTCGAGGGCCTATTTATTATTTAGAAACAATGGGAAATCCTAAACAACCAAAACCCTAACCCTAGGAGATGAAGCGCCAAAACTATGGGCCCCCTTTGGGTAAATTGGTGTTTCAACTTCCTAGGGGGGTAACTTTGGCATACGATCTCCGTTTGACGCATACCATACCTCGTTAGAAATATCTATCCGAGGAATACAAATTTTGAATGAGCAACATGGGTCCATGGACCGATGTTGCTCTCCGTTTCCCCAAAAAACGTCGTTTAGGGCCTCAAAACGGCTCCGAAAGTTCAGGACCCGAAAAATTGCTAAAAATAGTAAATTGTGCTGAAACTGAAAAATTGAAAGAGACAATGGTGGAGCCCCAAATGGAATAGGCGAGTGACCACCAATATCCACCTAGATCATTTTAATATAAAAATTCTTTCAAATATATTGTTCTTGTCTTTTCTATTGGATGCATGGAGCAACATTTTATTTTCACTGCTTAATGTCTTTTATGTTTAGATTTGGATTTGCGCAACTTTATTTGGATCACCTAACTATAAATTTAAAGATATTGGTAGCCATAATTTATGTTAGGGCTATTTTTTATGCATAGCTAAAGTGATCTTTTTCTGATGAAAGATTCATACTAACACTTGACGCATGGCAAAAGAAGACAACAAAGTGTCGAAGGATTCTGTTGGAAGGTGTGAAGGATCACATAGTGTCCAACCTTCATGGTAAAGCTAGTCCATTATTAATGTGGAAAGCTTTGACAGACTTGTTCCAAAGCAGAAGCGACAAGAGGAAGTTGGCACTTCAAGACAAGCAGAGAAAAATAAAAATGGAGAAAGGCGATAATATACCCAACTACCTCAGGAAGTTCATCCACTGCAAGGATGTGCTGGGAAGTGTGGGGGTTGTTGTAGATGAAGAGGAATTGGTGAGCTTTTCTCTCCTTGGGCTTTCAAATAGTTGGCATAGCTACGAGGACTCTATCAATGGTCGGAAGAAACTGTCGGGATGGGAGCGACTTTGGTCGGATCTTGTGCAGGAGGAGATAAGGCGAGGTACCAGGGATGGATCTTCATCGAAGAATGAAGATGAAGAAAATTGTGCTTTGGCTGCCAAAGCAAGGAAAGGAAAGGGAAAAAAAATCCTTCTCAATCCAGTGCGAAAGGCAAGAAGCAAGACTTGTCCAAGGTGAAGTGCTTTCACTATCCCCAACACAGAAATTACGCCACTAATTGTCCACAGAAGAAGAAAAATAAGCAGGTTGTTGGATTTTCAACTACAAAAGCCTTAGCCTCACAGTTTGAGCTAGATTTTTCACTGATCTCATGCTTGGTTTCAAGTGTGATGGGATCAGTGTGGTTTCTTGATAGTGGTGCATATTTCCATATGGCCGGAGACAGTTTTTTTCAGTGATCTGGATGAGAAGGACCTTGGAGTGCACATCGAGATGGGCGATGATGGTAGTTACGGTGTAGCTAGTATTGAGACCATTCCATTTTAGAGGGAGACTGGTAAAACTTTCATATTGAATGATTTCATGCATGTTACGGGATTTAAAAAGAATCTAATCTCTGTGGCGATTTTGGAAGACAAGTGCTATGATGTTGTTTTTAGCAAGGGAAAGGCTTTCCTACGCAGTAAAGCAACTGGTGAAAATAGGAGGATAGGGGTTCGAGTTAAGAACCTTTATCAATTTCAGGTAGATGGCTGCGCAGCAAAGGAAAGAAAAAAAGAAGTAGTGGTTAGTCGAGATGAGGGCGAATTGTGGCACAGGAGATTGGGCCATCTTCACCATGGTGTTTTGAAAATTTTGTAGCAGATTTCTACAGGGCTTCCCATGGGTACACTTGCGCAGTGAGATTAGTGCAAGGGATGTACTTTGGGAAATTTTGTGAATACCACTTTTCATGAGAAGGATAGTTGTGCCATGACGATCCTTGAGAGAATTCACACAGACATGTGTGGACCTTTCTCAGTAGCTTCGATAGAAAAGCACAAGTATTATGTGATATTTTTTTATGAAGTTTCTCGTAAGTGCTGGATATTCTTCATGCAGAAGAAGAGTGAGACATACTCAAAGTTCTATGAGTTCAAGGTGCTAGTTGAGAAAGAGTCGAGGAAGCAGGTGAAAGCTCTAAGGACCGATAATGGTGGTGAATACATCTCTAGCGAATTCAAATAATTTTGCATCACAGAAGGAATTCAAAGAGAGCTCATAGCACCTCATTACACACAGCAGAATGGGGTCATGGAGAGAAAGAACAGAATGATCATGGGTACTGCACGGGCGATGCTGCATGTTCAGGGCCTTCCCATACACTTGTGGGCTGAAGCATGCAACACTGCCGTTTATGTGCAAAACCATTGTCCTCATAGAGTACTTGGCATGAGTACACCCAAAGAGGTGTTTTCTGGTAAGAAGCCTGATATTTCTCATTTGAATATTTTTGGCTCACCTGTTTACATTCATGTGACGAAGGATGCTAGGAAGAAGCTAGAGCTGACCGCAGAGGTTGGGATATTTTTGCGGTACATAGAAACACCCCACAATTATCATGTGTATTTGCGAGAAATTTGGATGACTGTTGTGCGATGGGATATCAAATTTCATGAGGGGAAAGCAATGAATTTGTCGCTTGAGAGGGAGCTACACTTGCATGCAAATGAGGAGCTACTAGTTCCTAAAGATGAGCCTCAGGATGTGGATCAGCCACAAGAGGAGGTTCATGAAGTGGAAGAAACCACTCATGCAGTGCCAAACATTAGAGGGTGGAAGCGCACTACAGAAGCTGAGCGACTGAATCTTGATGCGGCGCAGAATTTAGGAGCACCTACATTACAACGCAGGCAGAGATAGTCACCTGACCGATTTACTAGATACATGGCTCTGATTAGCATGTGTATCATGACAGAACCATCCTCTTTCGAGGAAGCTGTGGAGGATCCTGCATGGGTAGATGCCATGGTGGAAGAGTGTGATTCGATTGTCATAAACAGTGCATGGGAGATTGTCCCAAGGCCGGAAGGGAAATCAGTGGTAGGTTCGAGATGGATCTACAAAGTGAAGCAATCTGCTGATTGGAGCATCGAGAAGTACAAGGCAAGATTTTTTGCCTGGGCCTTCTCAGAAATCGAGGGGATTGACTATGAAGAAACCTTTGCACCTGTCGCGAGGTATTCTTCCATACAGACCATCCTTGCTCTCTCAGCACAGATGAGTAGATACATTCATCAGATGGATGTGAAGACTGCGTTCCTCAACGGAGTCATTGAGGAGGAGGTTTACATAGAGCAGCCTGAAAGATTCAAAATCTTCAGCAGCGAGTCACATATGTGCATGCTCAAAAGAGTGTTGTATGGGCTGAAACAAGCATCTCGTGCTTGGTACACACAGATATACAGTTATTTCACCAGACTTGGTTTCGCCAAGAGTGAGGTGGATCCAAACCTATACCAGATTGTGGTGGAGGGTGAGTTGCTAATAATTATACTTTATGTAGATGATTTGATACTAACAGGTGATGAACTGTTGATACTTTGATGTAAGGCAGATCTTGAAAAGGAGTTTGAGATGAACGACTTGGGCATCCTTTGTTATTTCCTGGGATTGGAAATTTGGTAGCGGAAGGGTGGACTGTTTGTGTCTCAAGGCAAGTATGCCTGGGAGATACTGGAGAATTTCAACATGCAAGGTTGCAAGCCTACCGACACTCCTCTTCCTGGTGGTTGGAGGAAAGAGGATGCTACATCGGCAGAGGTAGTGGATGCCACTGTTTATTGACAGTTGGTTGGTTCGCTCATGTATCTAGTCAATACACGACCGAACATATGCTATGTTATTAACCATCTTTCACAAGCTATGGTTAAGCCTACCAAGCTCTTTTGGAAGGCAGGCAAGCATGTCCTGAGGTATCTCAGGGGCACATCAGGATATGGATTGTGGTAGAGATATTCGAATGAGTTGAAGTTGCGTGGCTTCACGGATGCAGATTGGGCAGGGAGCCCAACGGACAGAAAGAGCACATCTAGAGGGATATTTAGTATTAGTTCTATAGCATTTTCTTGGTACAGTAGGAAAAAAATATCCATGGAACTCAATTCAGCGGAGGCCGAGTACATTACAGCAAGTTTGGCTGCATGGGAAGCTATATGGATGAGGAAGATCCTAGTCTGGTTGTTCAGTTCACACTTAGATCCTACTGTGATATATTGTGATACTCAGAGTTGCATTAAACTCTTGGTTAATCTAGTATTTCATGATATATCTAAACATATTGACATTCTATATCATCATATAAGAGATTGTGTGCAGCAGAAGATCATGTTACTTTCTTACATTCCTACGAAGGATCAGGACGCAGATATTCTGACGAAGGTGCTCACCAGGAGCAAATTTGAATATCATAGAGATAGGATCGGGGTGGCAGATAATCCCTATCTTGTTGAGAGGGAGTGTTGAGATTCAACAATATGATGAGCTTAGTGAAAAGAGTCGCCTTCACTAAGTGGGCCAGTAGGCTATTTTTGGCGCAAAGTCTATTTTTAGACTATGTCTATTTTTAGACATGTCGATCATATTCTATGAGTTGCAGGATGCTATTTGTGGATGGTTGGTCAAGTTGGAAAAATAGATGGACTTCTATTTTTAGACATATTGGGAGGAATCTATTTTTAGATTGCCGGTCTAAAAATAGATATGTCGAATATTATTAGCTCTTAATAATATTTGGACTCTAAACATTATCTTATTCTCTTGGAGCACTTCAGTTAAGTGCACAGATGTGGCACAGCAGCTGATAGAAGGAATTACATTATTCCTGAGGGTTTACTAGAGCTAATGCATGAGGACTTTAGTTAGAACTCATGTGACAGATTTTGGTGGAGTTATAGAAGTAGTTGGTGGAGTTGTATTTAGTTTAACTCAGTTAGACTCAGTTGAGCTAGTTGTATCTAGTCTAACTGATTGATACACTAGTGAGAGTGATGTGAATTAATTAGTTAATTAATTCACTAAATAATAGCTCATTAATCAATTGAAGAATACATCAGTTAACTACAGTTCATGGATAGTTTCAGTGGATACCAGTAGAGAGGTAGGTGAAAGAGCAAGTGTGACTATCAGTTGTGACTATAGTGATGCATTGATTGCATCCAACAATCAGTGGAGATGCCAATGAGGATTGCACAATGCAAGCTTGGTGTATTCGATTTCATTCAGAGCCATTCTTCAGCAGGGATTGTGTTGTAGAGGCAGGCTAGCAGGTGGCAAAGATCAGTGCATGGATTTGCAAGATCGGGCCTAATTAGTGTGTAGCGATTGTATTGTACTAAGAGCTTGATATGATCAGCTTTGTATGAGAATTGTTACATGATCTCTATGACATATATTATATATGGATATTTGGGGTTTTTAGCTTCAGGCTTTCCCGTTAAAAAACTGTGTTAATGTGTGTGAATTTTTATGGTTTCATGTGTGCATTGCAATTGATTTAATTTCCGCATATGATGATCAATAGTGGAATAGATTTTATATTGTGCATGAAGTTAAAATAGTGTGTGATCGGGAGAATCTTGGATATATAACACATAAGTTATATAATTTCTATAGTACTCTAGAAAATGACACAGTTTCTGAAACTAATTGTGCTGTAGAGGATGAAAAGTGATTTGGCCACATGCAGAGATGTAAAATATGCCCTAGAACGTCTTGCACAAATCTTGCAAAGCAAGGGGAGCTCCCTCCTCTGAAAGATAAGCTCAGGAGTTGGTGTTGTAGGTCTCCCTCTACAACACCCTGCAACACAACGTCCCCTACTATAGGAATAATGTTATGGCTAAAGGAGGCTGCTTGGACACAAGGCTGGATGTTGGAAATGAAGGACAAAACTCCTCCAAGACATCACTCAATGAAGGAGAAGGAATCCTTAAGCAGGAATGCCTTGTGCTGAACAACACTTCATACTCAACTCAACAGCTGAAGAATGCTCAAGAGTCTAAGCAGACCAAAATCAATAATCCATAAGCTAACCACAAAATTCTGCTATCTTCCTCCTTATAAAGTTTGTTAGCCTCCTCCCCTTGGGTCCCACACATTATGGTTTCCAACACCAAATGGTTCCTTTCCCTCCAAAACTGTGTTGTAGCTCTACCTAGGCTACTCATCCATACTGCACTGTTGACTTGGTCGACTTGACTAAATCAACATGAAACTATTCTTGTTCATACATGGTAAGTGAAAAATATAGCCACTAGAATGTCCCCTTTTCATAGCAAGAGGGTTTTTATGTCAATACAAGTTAAATATGGGTCCTTTTCCCCATTTATTCATCTACTAGGTGCAAAAATAAAAATCTAATATTCGTATTAGCTGCATGCTAATTTTAGGAATATCACAGTCCTCCCCTCCCAAATGTTGATTTTCCTCAAGAAACTGCAAGGATAGAACTGGAAAGTCTCCCCTCCTCCTCCTGTACCATCCCCATATGATGAGCTCCCCCACAGAATAAGATGATGTCTCAACAATGAAACCTCATAGTGCCTCTCCCAAGTAAACAAATTAGCATTTAGTGTACATCCCAAGTGGCTATCATCATGTAGATGTAACATACTCAAGGAGACAACTAGGTGTTTTCTAGAGGTCCTCTCTAGGAATGGAGTGTTAAATGCATGGGTAATCCCTCCACCCCAAGCTATCATCCATATTAAATGAGTCAGCCGCCAATATGGAAACTCATGAAGAATATCCTCCACCTTTGGCTCCTGAAGTGTAGGTGGGATGAATAAATGAACATGATAGGTAAGAAGGCCTATCCCACGGTGTCGTCCTCTCCACTTATGATAAGTGTAGAGGGCATGTTGATCTTGTGCTGCAACATGATTTCCCTCCAATGGTAAGAAGAAGATTGAGTCTCCAAGGACCCTTTCTCTAAAGTCATGAGCCATGCCAACCCAAACAATTCCATACAAAATGAATGTCACATCATCACCATATTGCATATAAATCAGAAAATGGCTGAAGGTTATGTGCAATTTTGGATGATACACATGGTCTCTCGGGTGGATACAACACAGTCTTTTCAACTGCTGATTCAGAGTATCAAATGGAAAGTTTTCCTCCAAGGAATTTCCAGCTATGCATGTTATCTCATCTACTATGAAGTAGTAAGCAGCAATATAAATTAGCTGTATACAATCAAAACAATAGAAATATTGCCCAAAGTCATGTAGATATGGGTTATCATCATCACAAAATTTGGCCCTAAAGTGACCATGAAACCCATAAATAATCTTGCTCTCTTGTGGAGAAATGCACTGTTTACATAATATCATGTGTGGTGAGAAGGTAGAGTCCATGAGTGAGTCCTTCGATGAGAATATTCTCATAAAAATCTGCAAGAAGAGAGTGTTAGTATGAATCATTTGTCGAAGTGTACGAAAAAATACCACTTTAGCTACGCATAACTAATAGCCCTAACATCAAATGTGGCTTCCAATATCTTCAGATCTGCAGTTAGTTGATCAAGACAAGAGCTGCAAAAAACCAGATCTATGCATAGAAAGACATTAAGCAGTAAAAAGAAGGGTTTGCTCCATATATCCAATAAACAAGACAAGAACAATTTTTGAAAGATTTTTTTGTATTAAGGGCACCTGGGAGGAAAACAAGAAGATGTTTCCAATTCTCCTCAATGGGATGGGTTCTTGGAAGTCCTCAGCACTTCAGATCTAGCATTTCTCTCTCCTGTTGGTGTAGAAAACCCGGACAAAGATAGAACTCAAAGGGAGCTCACACAACAAATAATGGAAAATATGACAATGATGATGGCTCAAAGTCAGACCAAGAGTTTAGATCCAGAGTGATCCAATAGGCAACAAAAGGTGAAGAATGGTAGGGAAAACCCTCCTATTTATAACAAAATATTGGGTCATTCTAGATCTGGTGCATGATTAAAATAACGTTAACCAAATCTAGATCCACCTTTTATGGAATATTTTATTATATTTGTTGGAGGGAAAAGGTATTTGACTTGGGTCAAATCCCTTTATCTGTAAATAATAAATAAATAAATGATTTATTTATCATTTTAAGGAAGTGGTTCAATGATAATCAAATAAATAATGATTTATTTAATTATTTGTTGGTGATTTAGTCATATTTAACAAGGAATGTTATTTAAATAAGATTTAAATAATTATTCCTAGAAAATAATAAGATAAATAGAGATTTATCTAATTAATTTCTTTGTTTTGGGTTAAACATGATGAGGAATAATAATTAAATTATTGTTTAATTAATTATTCCATGAGGAAAATCAAAAAAATATAGATTTGTTTAATATTACCTTTTGGGGTTTCCTGTTTAGACCATAAACAACCTAATAAATGTGGTTTATTAAGTTATTTGACATAGTGAAAGCAATTTTACTTAGGGTAAAATTGTTCTTACATGGTGTATTTGGGTCCATCTAATGATAGTAGGTTAGATGACCAAAAAATGGTGTAACAGATTGCCCCCCAGCGTGCGAGTGTTAGGAGAAAATCGTATGACCGAAGTACGTTGTAAGAACTCAATCACTAGACATCAAAAGGGAAGTCAGAGAGAGAAATGTGAGGTAGACTAATGTGCTGAAGAACTAGACCCTGAGGAGACAAGACTTACAGGTGCAACAAGTCTCTTTTTATGAGAGGGTACCTGTGCTAAAGGCGGCGAGGGAGGCATACCTATGCCCGCCGAGACAAAGTACAAAAGAATAGTGTGTCCAGTAAACAAGGGACCGAACCATAAAGTACAACCGGCATAAACATGAGCCGGATAAAAATACAATGAGGGATCCCACATACATGTTGTGCCTGGGATAACAGCCAGGACTTATACAATAATATCTGAGTACATGAGATACAAATACAACCCAAATGCCCCCTATAAGCGGGGAAGGGCTCACAAAATCTGACTGATACATGCAAATCAAAGAGGCGCTGCAAGCGGCTAAGGCCAACATCATCAAATATATGGAGCTGCATCAAAGGCTGCAATGAAGAGGTCATCCGGGCATGTGGGGGGCTACCTGCAGGGCCACCCACTCATGAGGGCTGAGACATCTCACACACACCCGGGAATCACCAAGAGCTACTGCTGCATCACTGAACCATCAAGTATATGGATCTCGATCATGCTGAAAGGAGTTGGAGTGGAGAAACAATCAAGTCAAAGGGAAATGAGAGATCCCTTTGCCTGATCCGAGGCACCGAACAAGAGTGGAAGCTGGAACCAAGGTACACCGCCCTCTAGACCTGTCTTCTGGAATGAAGGAGCTGATGTCGACAGAAGGAGGTCCGCCATAGGTGAGGCAATGAGAGATCCTCAACTAAGGCACGAGAGAAATAGTAGAGCGACGGACAGACTAATACCAATGATGATGGTGGAATGGAGGGGACTGAGTAGCGAATGGATGACTTCCCTTTCTAGAGAATAAATGGCATGAATGACATGGCAGTGACTGACACAATATCATTAGGGATAAGGGACAGTGGGACTAAAGGCCATAATGTGCGACATAAGAGAGAAATCAAGCAATGAGGAATGGAGGACTATAGCGGGGTACAAAGGGACTTGGGATAGACTCCATGAATGTGATGATGACTCCTCGTGGATACTCTAAACAAGGGCGAATCGATGGTGCTGCCACATAGTAGAGGTCCAATGGGGGACCATGAAAACATGAGTACAAGATGGTAACTCACGACGAAAATCAACACGAACAAATACAAGTAAGGAGGCAAAGTGGTGCCCCAAGTACTAGTGTTGTAAGTGAAGAAATGCGATTTTAATGAGAGGGGAAGTGACCCGTCTTGGAAAAAATGTGTCCTGGTGAAGTATCAAATCACAAAAATGAAAAAGATGCTGGCTATCTAAAAGAAAATAAAACATGCATTTCAAAAGGGAAATGCTAAGGGTAATATTTCTTAAGATAGAGTGCATTACGAGGATTAGGAAGGGGATTGCCTTCGAAGTCCTCTAAGAGGTATGCCCCCTTACCAAGATCCTTACTAATGATGTAAGGGCCTAGCCATAATGAGTCGAACTTCCCATGACCAAGGACATCATGGACCTAGTCATAAACTAGAACAAGGTCACCTTCGTGAAAAGTACGAGGCTGGACTTTTCTGTCATACTGAGCTTTGGTGCGTTTCTTGGCCACTTCCATGGTTTGCAAGGCAACACGATGGTCTTCGGAGGTGCGCTCAAGCATGATAAGTCGTTGTTCTAGAGGTTGGGTGTCAAGGAGAAGTTCAACGGCCAGATGCAGGGAAGGAATTTCACACTCGATCGGTAAGACTGCCTCCTCTCCAAAAACGAGGTGGAAAGGAGTAAATCCGGTGGCGGTTTTGACAGAAGTTCGATAGGCCCACAAAGCAGGGAAGAGCATAAGATGACAGTTAGTTTTGTGCTTATTCACCGTTCGTTGAAGCATAGTCTTGAGGATTTTGTTGACTGCTTCAACTTGGCCATTACCTTGGGGGTAATAGGAGGAGGAATATTGGTGCTCAAAACCCAATAGTGAGGATATCTCATGCCATATCTCATCTTCAAAATGTCGGCCGTGGTCGGAGACCAGTTGTTTCAGAACCCCAAATCGAGCGATAACGTGGTTAATGAAAAAGAGGGCTGCAGTAGCTACCGTGTTGTTAAATGTTGGCATAGCCTCGGCCCATTTTGTGAAATAGTTGACTGCCACGATGATATATTTATGGTTACCAGCGGATGGCAGGCGACACTCCATAAAGTCGATGGTCCATTTACAAAAGGGACCAGTTGAGACGACCGGATGGAGGGGAGCTGGGGGAGCTCGCGCCTTAGGGGTGAAATGTTGGCAATTGGAATAGTGTTTGAATACTTCAATGTAATCACTAAAGAGGGAAGGCCAGAAATACCCAGCGCCCATGACTTTTTGGGCAGTAGCAAGACCGGAGAGGTGGCCACCGCAAGTGCCGCTATGGCAGGCATTGAGGACTTGTTCAGCTTCAGTGTGCATGAGACAACGACGAAGGACAATATCTATACTGCGACGATAGAGTTCGTCACCGATAAGAAGGTAGCGAGGAGCCTGGTGTCGGATACGTTGTCGAGCATCACGATCAAGGTGAAGAGCGAACTTTTGGGTTCGCAAGTAAGTGAGGATATCGCCGTACCAAGGATCGTCCGAAGTAATGGCGAATAAGTGCTCATCAGGGAAATCATCACTAACTGGAGGATCTTGTGTTTCGGTAGGTAATTCAGAAATGAGTTCAGCAAGGGCTAAACCTTTCTTACTTTTTGGTGTGACAAATTCGAGGTCAAATTCTTGAAGTATGACGACCCAACGAGCGTACTTCCCAGTGAGAATGCGGCGACTCAATAGGAAAGCCATGGGGTTGGAATTAGTCACAACCTTGGTGGAATGCATGAGGATGTAATGACGAAGTTTTTGGACTGAGAACACAATAGCTAGCGCTAGCTCTTCTTCTTGTGAGTAGGAAATAGGAGGCCCTACTAGGTTCTTACTGACGTAGTAGATCACATGCTCGATACCATTGTCATCTTCCTGGATAAGGACTCCAGTGACCGAATAGGTGGAAGTGGAGATGTACAGGATGAAGTCCCTATCAAAGTCGGGCGGGTGGATCAAGGGAGCGGATGTGAGAGCCTTCTTGAGGGCATCGAAAGACTCATGAGCATAGGTATCCCAAACAAATGGGATATTGGATCGGAGGAGTCTAAGGAACCCATCAGGGACGAACCGACGAAGAAAATTAGCTTTGCCTTGGAGACTTTGGACCTGGCGTAGGGTACGTGGAATGGGAAGTTCAAGAATGGCTTGAACTTTTAAAGGGTCAAGAGTGATACCATCCTTAGACACTATGAAGCCTAAGAGACGGCCGGCGGGAACGCAAAAGACGCATTTCAATGGGTTAAGGCGGATATTATACTTGTGACATCGGAGAAAGACGGTATGCAGATCGTGGATGTGTTGTGCCTGATGCTTAGAACGCGCAGTGAGGTTGTCTAAATAAGCAAGGATAATATGAGCCAAGTCATGGAAACAATAAGACATGGCCCGTTGAAAAGTGGCGCCGGCGTTTTTAAGGCCAAATGGCATGACCTGGTAAGCAAAAGTTCGCCACGGACTGATGAACGCAGTTTTAAGTTGGTCAGCAGGACGGATAACAATTTGGTTGTATCTGGAGAAACCATCCATAAAGGATAGAACCTCATGCCCCGCACACTCATCAATGATTTGGTCAATAAATGGTGTGGGGAAGTTGTCTTTGGGACAAGCTTTGTTCAAGTCGCGAAAGTCCGTGCAGACACGGATGGTGCCTTGTTTCTTGAGGATGGGAACTGGGTTGGACACCCAAGTGGTGTATTCAATAGGATAAATGAAACCAGCCTGCTTGAGCTTATCGATTTCAACTTTGATAGCATCACGTCTGGAAGGATTAATGGGTCTCAACTTTTGTTGGACTGGGTTGGCATCGGGCCACGTGTCGATATGATGCTCGATGATGGTGGGATAGAGCCCAGGCATTTCGGAGTAGGACCAGGCGAAAATATCATGGAATTCTTTGAAAATCTTAGTGTAAGCTTCGATTTCTTCCGGGGTGCATTGGGCGCCCAAGGTGATATATTCTTCGATTCCTGGTTTGACCGAAATGTTAATTTTAATGGTAGGAGAGATGTTGGCCATGTTTCCTTCTTCGAAAGCATCAGGTGCAGGGATGGGATTTTTGAACCAATCGACTGCATTGGGAATGAAGTCTTTGGTTTCCACAGCATATTGGTCATGGGACTGTTGTGGGAGGAAGTATGCGTGATGGTGCATATCATCCCACAGAAAGTCAGGGTTGGTCATGTCTTCCATAATGTCTTCATCGGACTGGAAGATAGGAAGACTAGAGGAAGGAGGATCGCCCGATGATGTAGTGATGTGTGACTGGTCATCTTGTGGAGAAGGGCTCACATGCGCAACGTCAACAGATCCAAGGTCAACTGAGGGGGAGCCGAGAGTGTCTGCAGGTCGAAGGTTAGGTGAATTATCTCTCAAGGATGACAATAGGTACAAAATGGTGATCGAAGGCTCTGTTGGTTCGATAGCGGTAGGAGGAATGTGAATGGGAGTAGGAATATCCTCTGGTCCTATCGAAGTAGAACTCGCAGACAAGTGAGAAGGTATCTTGTCATGCGTAGCCTTGAATTGGCGGTACGTGTCTAAGGAGGAATGATACTCATCAAGGTTGGCACAGAGGTGGGTGTAATGGCCATGGAAATCGCACAAAGCACAAGGGTGATTTGTGCGCAAAGTTTTGAGTTTCAGGATAGAATCTGGGATAGTGACGTAGACTTCAGGGATATCAGAGTCGGGAAACGTCTCGTTGACCAGGATCTTGAGGTGTGGAAATTCTGGACACGTATGGGTTGCGTGACCAACAATATCGCACAAAGCACACTGGATAGCGCGCTTTGGCAGTCGAGGAGGGGTAGGGTTTGTCGGGGTGGCTTGGTCCTGATTGGTTGCCCCCTTGCGAGGTTTGGCTTTCTTTCCTGGGGTTGTCACCACAGGGTCAGGGTCCTGGGGAGGTGCGGGGGGCCTGGTGGTGACGGAGGAAGCGAGGGGGACCGGTTGAACCGGTGTCAAAGCAAGGTAGGGTTTGGGGTGACCGGGTGGGGTAGCGGCTGGAGGGTCAAGGTACCAGATGGGTATACCCAGGGTCAGGTTAGGGAGAGAGAGGGTGGCCATGACGGGGACCGTATAGACTCCGGGAGGGGGAGCCAGGAAAGGTATCTGACGAGCGGGATAATGACCAGGAGGGATGGCTCCGAGATGGTTAAGGCATGGGGGAACCGATCCAGGAGGATAAAGGGGTTCAGGGATACCAGCTGTAGGAGAAGAGCCAGAAGGAGGAGGTCCGGCTGGCGGAGATGAAGGGCTAGGAGTGGGTTGCGGTGGGCGAGGTTGCGTCTGAGGTTGCTGACTAGCCGAGGCGGGTTGCTTAAGGGCAGCCCAAGATGATTGCATCATGCAAACATTCGATAAGCTGGGATCAGAGAGAGGAGGAGGGGGGAGACCAGGAAAAGTTCCAAGCAGGGCAGAATATTTGTAGACGCCGGGGGAGACACTGGTCAAGGAATCGATGGTTTGCTTATTGGCTACAGAAGAGATGGTCGTCTCCGGGGAGGTCTGAGACGGTGGCTCATGGTAAGTCAACTGGTCGATGGTGACTATCTTTCCATTGTGAGGAAAAGACATCTTGCGAAAAACCGCGGATGGGACAGTAGACATGGCATAGGTGTAGCTTTGCCAAATAGAATGTTGTAGTCTAGCGGGGTGTCGATGACTTCGACGTCAATGCAAATGGTCTTACCGGCAAGGGTGATAGGACAATTGCAAAAAAGGCCAATGGGCTGGGAGGCGTGGCCATCCCATGCTCGAAGGGTGATTATGGAAGGGGCCAACTCAGGAGATCTGAGTTGCTTCCAAACCGAAGCGGACATCAAATAGGTGGATGCCCCCTCATCAATTATACACCGAGAAATGTTGGCATTCCGGATTTTGACTGGGATTTGGAAGGCGACGGAAGCAGGAAGAGGGGGATGTTCTGATTGATGGGCATCGAAAACAATCATTTGGTCATCAGAAGAATCTACAATGCCCATGACAGACAGCAGAGCCTTATTGGGAAGGGCACGACTGGAGGAGTTCCAACGTGGAAATGGCAGCAGGAGATTGCGCCAAATCATCTACTATGCTATACGAATGAGCAGCTCAACCAGAAGCAGCATTTCGACGTAACGGTCCTTTAGGAATATTTGTATGGACCTCAACTTTGGGTTGAGGGATATGTAAGGGACCATTGGATGTCGAAAGAGGCTCTGTAGAACCGGAAGAAGGGGACTCGGGGGCAGACTGAGCGGGAGGCTTGGGGTACTGGCGAGACCAAGTTTGAAGGTGAAGGTCGACGATTATGGAAGGATCAGAGTTCATCATGAGGATCTGGTAATCGGAGGAACCAAAAAGGGAAGGTGGAGTGGCGACCTTTCCATCAGGTGGTTGGGTAGCCATGAATCCTTGTTGAGGGAAAGGATCAGTAAACACAGCTAGTTGAGTAGTGGCCACATTAGGGGGAGCATGATGGGAGGCATGTTGTCCTCGCAATGTGGCTTGAGACCCCCACATATGCCGCATTTGTGGTAAGAGGGGACAATCGTGGGTGTAATTACCATAAACACCACAACACGAACAAGGCTTATTTGTGCGAAGAAGCCTGTCCGGCTTGGGCTGAGTGCCCTATTGCTGGTTAGCAGTGTTAGGGTCAAGACCTTGAGGATTGGGGCCATGAGTACCAGGGGCAGATTGGTTTGGATTGCCTCTCCACCATCTTTGAGAAGAAGGGGGATTACTCGTGCCCTGCTGTGCAAATACTTGCCCTGGAGGGGGCTGTAGGTGTTGCTGCGGGGTTAGAGGAGGCAAGGGAGGTGGAAGTGCATGTGCTAGAGGAGCTGGTGCACCGGGCTGTGGATAAGGGTAATGGTTAGGTTGGGCAACATTGAGGTAAGCAGGAGGTTGGGAAAAATGATGAGGCATGCCATATCCTGGATACATGCTACCTGGAGGGGGAAAAGTGCTAGAGGTGTTGGCCCCTCTCTGAGGGAGACCATAGCCCATAGGAGGTTGAGCATATGGATGAGAAAGGGCTCCAACGATACCGTCGGCGGAATGAGATGCCCCTGGTGCGTTAGCGCCGCCGGGCCTGGGGAGGTCAGGAAGGACGGTATAAACATAACCAGACTGAGCGTAGATCAGGTCATATTTCAAGGCTATTTGGAGGGCGGCTTCTTCGGTTTGAGGGAAATGGGAGGCGACATCTTTGCCGATGGGAGCTAAGAGAGTGCGAAGGAACTAGTCCATATAAACCCGATCTTCGAAGGGGGGGGGCTCGACATAAGCTCCGTCTTCTTCGCCATTCCTGAACATGGGTAGAAAGGCGGGTCGAAGAGGTTTGCTTAAAGGAAGTCAAGAGCTCCGTACTAGTATCGTATCGGAGAGGGAGCTAGAAATAAGATAAAAAGACTTGGACAATGGTCACAAAGGTGGTATGGGAAGAGGTGGCTTGGTCAACATACCATTTGGAAGCTTCGTCGATAAGCATGCGTTGGAACAACCGAAGACGGATGGAATCATCGGTAATGGAATTGGAGGAACACCACATGTGGAAAGATCAGACATGGTTGGTTGGATCTTCTCCAGCAAGGCCTTCAAACTTAGGGATGTCGGAGGGGAGCTTGGTTAGCATAGCAAGCCAACCAACATCATGGCAGATAGGGTCGTTGATCAACTGATTGAAATTGGGGAGGCTAAGGCTTGTGATGTATGGTAGCAAGGGTGCAGCCGAGGTAGTTCTTGTGGCGGTTCCACTAGTAGTAGTTCCGGCATTAGGGCCGGGAGCTCCGCTAGCGTTAGGCCCTGGACCAGACATAGTGAAGGTGATAGGGGGAGAACCAGAAGTAAAAGGAGAACCCAATGAATCAGAAGAGGAGTCGGAATGCGGACTCGGAGGAGGACTGGCTCAACGATGGTGGGACAGAGCAGGTCGATCAACCGGAAACTGAGGGTGAAGGCCAAGAAGTCTCCGGGAAGCGCGCCTTGGGGGTGCAAAGATGGAAACAAAAACACGGCACGAGGGGAAGAAGAACGACCGATAGAGGCACGGAGGTGCAGAATCAAGTGATTACAATGTCGAAACAAGGGTGAAAAGGTTCAGTGTCAATTGATTTTAAAGTCTTTGCCTGGCGGTGTAAACCAGGCTCTTCTTCGCTTAGGGTGAGTGTGTGGCGTGCGTTAATTTTAATTTTTAAACCCTTTTCGTTTTGAGAGCAAGAGAAAAAGTGTGCTGCGTGACTGAAAATAATACTGCAAAAACAATATATAATGCTGAAATAACATAAAATTAACAGCTACTAGTGCATCGATTCAACCCAAGAAGGTGGGCCTCTCAAAACTAATCTAAAAGAGGGAAAAAATCTAGTTAACACACACTAAAAAGAGGCCAATAGATCTAGGGTCAAGAGGGATAGGGATCTAAAGGAGAAGGCTGTTGAAAAGAGGTGCAGATCACAGCCAAGAGGTAGAGGCAAGGTGGCTGGAAAAAAGGAGGAGATCAGAAAAAAGAAGAAAGGATAGAGAGGAGGTCCTAACAGGAGGTCCAAACAAAACTACAAGAGGTGTTTTGAAAGGAAGAAGATCTGACTTAAAGGGATCTGAGAATGAGGTATCAGATCTGAAAAAAGGGAGGGCTGAAACTCTGAAAAATCAGACACCTGAAACAGCTAAAACTCTTCCACCAAAAGTGGAGGGTACTGAAGCCCTAGGGGGCTATTTTCCCACTTAGATGAGCAAAATAGATCAGAAACAGGTCCAAACGGGCGGAGACAGATGCTGGAAAACCCTGACAGAAGCTTCAGCAAAACCCAGAAAAACAACAGAAAAAAGAACAGGTCACAAGTTCTGACCTGTTTTCCTGTTCAGGTCGCAGAAAAAGGGCTGAAAAGTGCGACTTGAAGTCCAGGTCACAGTTTTTGGGCTAAAAAGTGCGACCTCTAACTCCATTTGTCTCGACGGCAGATTTGCGGAAAAGTTTCCATCTCAGTTGTGGCTGATGTCTGTCACCTGCGCAATAGGGCCAGAAACACGCGGAAGTTAGAAATTTTAATGTTTTAGGGTTTTATGTGAGAAAAACAACATAAAAATAGGAAAAAAAAAAAGCTGAAAAGAAACCCTAGGGTCTGAAGTAGCTGGATATGCAGGAATATGAAAAACGACAGCGATCGTAATGGAAAACCCGTGTGGAGTTGCCAATTGTTAGTATGAATCCTTTGTCGAAGTGTACGAAAAAATACCACTTTAGCTACGCATAACTAATAGCCCTAACATCAAATGTGGCTGCCAATATCTTCAGATCTGTAGTTAGTTGATCAAGACAAGAGCTGCAAAAACTAGATCTATGCATAGAAAGACATTAAGCAGTAAAAAGAAGGTTTTGCTCCATATATCCAATAGACAAGACAAGAAATTTTTTTGAAAGAATCTTTTGTATTAAGGGCACCTGGGAGGAAAAAAAGAAGATGTTTCCAATTCTCCTCAATGGGATGGGTTCTTGGAAGTCCTCAGCACTTTAGATCTAGCATTTCTCTCTCCTGTTGGTGTAGAAAACCCAGACAAAGATAGAACTCAAAGGGAGCTCACACAGCAAATAATGGAAAATATGACAATGATAATGGCTGAAAGTCAGACCAAGAGTTTAGATCCAGAGTGACCCAATAGGCAACAAAAGGTGAAGAATGGTAGGGAAAACCCTCCTATTTATAACAAAATATTGGGTCATTCTAGATCTTGGTGCATGATTAAAATAACGTTAACCAAATCTAGATCCACCTTTTATGGAATATTTTATTATATTTGTTTTAGGGAAAAGGTATTTGACTTGGGTCAAATCCCTTTATCTGTAAATAATAAATAAATAAATGATTTATTTATCATTTTAAGGAAGTGGTTGAATGATAATCAAATAAATAATGATTTATTTAATTATTTGTGGGTGATTTAGTCATATTTAACAAGGAATATTAGTTAAATAAGATTTAAATAATTATTCCTAGAAAATAATAAGATAAATAGAGATTTATCTAATTAATTTCTTTGTTTTGGGTTAAACATGATGAGGAATAATAATTAAATTATTGTTTAATTAATTATTCCATGAGGAAAATCAAATAAATATAGATTTGTTTAATATTACCTTTTGGGGTTTCCTGTTTAGACCATAAACAACCTAATAAATGTGGTTTATTAAGTTATTTGACATAGTGAAAGCAATTTTTCTTAGGGTAAAATTGGTCTTACATGGTGTATTTGGTTCCATCTAATGATAGTAGGTTATTGTAGATTTTAGATTTCTGTGGTGAGCGTTGTGAGTTTCTGGGTTCGGAATCTCCACAGTGGACATTTTTGTGTTGGATAGTAGGTTAGATGACCAAAAAATGGTGTAACAGAGAGGGTGCATACTCCCTTTGGAACACTCCATCAATAGAAACATGCTCTCAAGTGATAGCACTGTAGACCTTAGTAACAAGGCTCTTGTCACTCCATGACTTCTCCCTTTAACATTCCACATGCCAAAGCCATCCACCATCATGCTGCTATGTGAGAAGATCTTCTTCCTACATGGAAGCCTCTCATCATCTTCGAATGCTGAAGGGTATCCTCCTTGCACCTTGAATGTGCCTTCCTTCTCTCTGAAAATATCATGAAAAGTATGAGAAAATTTTTCTCACACTCTCCCAAGTGTAACCTCGGCAATGAAAACTCTTGCTGCTTCCTCATCTTGCCCTCATACAAACCATAGAGTAATATCATGATATTTATATTGTATGATGCCCCATACAAACAAGTCTTATGTTGTTCTGACATATGGGTGCCATGCCATGCCTCCCTACTTCTTGACAAAGAGCATGACCCAAGATGGCCAAACTCTCTCAAGCGTAGCCAGCATAGCTTTGCTTCTTTCCGCTATGTGTCATAAATTTGCAAGTGGCTCACCAACCTCTTGCTCTCCATCCACCTCCATTCATCCAAATTTGGATGCCTCCAATCATTCTCTCATTTGGTATCTTCCAAATTAAGACTACCAATATCCCAAAATAGATTCCTCCCCTTACACCTCATGGGAAGCTGAGATGTAGCCACTTGGAGATCCCCTAGAGAAGACCTCTCATCAATCAACCTCTTGAATCCACAAGAATCCAAGTGTGCTGAAAGTAAAACATCATCAGGAAGTAGCACAATACTCAACATGCCCCTCATTATCTTTCACCTCAACTCCTCATGTTGCATGCAACTCAATAAAGGTGCAAAGGAATGAATGTTCATCCCTTCTTGGATCAATCCCAAGTTGCACAACGTTGTGCAAGCTTGTTGCTCCACATCGGTACTTTGTTTTGATCCTTAACCATGTAGAGACAACTCCCCAAGATTTACCATAAGATTTCTTGAAAGAATAGCAAATGGGAATCCACGCATACCTTGGTGAGTCCTAGGAACATCTTGTGTGGCTACAAGAGTTCCTTCCTCCCTTGTGTTGGCTGATCCAACTACTGCTACAGATGGCTGCCCCTCCATGATTGTAACAGCGCTGGTACAAGGCTCCTCAAGTGGAGAAGAGGACTCCTCCTCCTCTGATCTTCTATTGTCAAATATTCTGGTTACCTGATGAGTGAAATCAGCAAAAGTAGATACTCTTGCATGACTTCCCTAGCTGAACCACCAAGAGCTTTCCTTGCCCTCCAAGTGCAGCACTGAGATCTCCATAGCCTCTTTTTCCACTACTGGATGTAACAGGAAAACTGTTTCTAACTTCATCACCCAAGATTTTGTTGTACATGAGGGTGATCCATCAAAGGTAGACAATAGGAATCTATTTCCCCTTATCATCCTCCTACTGCATGGCCTTATTTCTTCTTTCAGTTGGATAAACTGAGGAAAATCTAGGGTTTCTTTGAAAGCCCTAGGTTGGCACTTGTATTCTACCAAATACCCACTCAGGATCTCATGTTCTGAGTGGTCTTCTTGATCTCCACTTCCTATATGAGAAAAATAAGTGCATGGATCTTATTCTTCCTCTTGAAACCTTCTAGAGGTCTCACTGTAGCTTTCTCCTTCTCGAAACCCTCTTGGAGTTTCATTGCAACTTGCTTATTTTCTCTCAGATCTGAAAATTGATGAGAGTAATATCATCCTCTCCATTATTTTTTTCTCCTGTTATTCTTATCTTCTGATTGGATCTGAAATCCACAGGCCGAGCCATGATGGTAGCTCTGATACCACTGTAATATCCCAAAACAGGGATTTTCTACAACAAATAGAATATCTTAAGATAATCTAAAGTTGGAGCTTCAGAAAATCATGAGCATGGAAATGTAGATCAGCTCATTATATTTAAAATAACATCTCACCAGAAGATGAAAGAACGTCAGCAATAATATGGCCTATATCCTCCTTCCCAAGTGGGGAAATGCAACAATATAAGGCATAAAACAGCTGTCTTCATAAAATAATGCTATAAATGTGAGGAATGGGACTAGGATCCCTTAGAATACATAATATAAAACTCATGTGCAGAATTAGAGATGAAACAAATCACTCTAGCCAACATAAACAGATCTCCCCAATTCAATATGTCTCAAATAAGACCAAACCCCATATCCTAACTCATGGAGAAAGGAATGAAGCAAGAAAAACGTTATTTTATCAAGGGTTTATGTAGAAAATAATATGACATATCATATCTAGATTCTACAAGCATCCCATGGCTGAGAAAATGGAGATCCCTCCCTATTTATACAAAATAAGACTAACCCGACAGGGGTTTCATGAGAGACAAATGTACAAAAGAGCAGATATGCAGATATGGATCTGAAAAAATGTATTTATATTGTAGCAATAAATAAATATGACTGAAATATACAAAAGACATGAGAAGAATTAAGTACTGAGCTTTCCAGGAGAAGGGTTGGCCCTTCCTCCAAGGAAGAAGCTCACAAGCAAGGGATCAAACCCTGCTACTGCTGCACTCTAGAAAATGACACAATTTCTGAAGATAACTGTGCTGTAGAGGATGAAAAGTGATTTTTCCACATGCTAAGATTTAAAATATTCAGTGGAACATCCTGTACAGATCTTTCAATGCAAGGGGAGCTCCCTCCTCTGAAAGATAAGTTCAGGAGCTGGTGTTGTAGGTCTCCCTTTGTAACACCCTGCAACACAACGTCCCCTGCTACAGGAATAACACTATGGATTAAGGAAGCTATTTGGCCACAAGCCCGGATGTGGTAAATTAGGAATAGACCTCCTCCAATAGATGACTCAATGAAGGAGAAGGAATCCCTAAGCAGGAATGCCTTGTGCTGAACAACACTAGATACTCAACTCAAAAACTGAAGAGTGCTCAAGAGTCTAAGAAGACCAAAATCAATAATCCATAAGCTAACTTCAAAAGTCTGCTATATTCCTCCTTATAAAGTTTCTAAGCCTCCTCACCTTGGGTCCCACCCATTAGGATTTCTAACACCACATGGTTCCTTTCCCTCCAAAACTGCATTGTAGCTCTACCTAGGCTACTCATCTATACTACGTTGTTGACTTGGTCGACTTGACTGGATCAACATGAACCTATTCCTTTTCATACATGGAAAGTGAAAAATCTAGCCACTACAATGTCCCCTTTTCACACCAAGAGGGTTTTTATGTCAATATAAGTTAAATATGGGTCCTTTTCCCCATTTATTCATCTACTAGGTGCAAAAATAAAAATATAATATTCCTATTAGTTGCATGCTAATTTTAGGAATATTACATTCTCTTCCCTTTGAGTAGCTCTTGGGAGAGATTTGATCTATCATTCCACACATCTTTCATTGGTGCCAAGCTTCAATCTTTAGTTTCAGTGTAGTTTCTGCAGGAGGTTGTGTTGAGTTGCACGATGTTGCAGTGGAGGGTTGAGAAACCCACTTTCTGAGTTGGTTTTACATAGGAGGGAGGTTTCCTTTTATTGGAGGATCAGTTTAGAGGGTTCTTGGGCTGATTTCAGATATTTTTTAGCATTCCAACACATTTCCATCACCTACACTGTTATTCCATTCTAGAATTGCGTTATTTCTGGAGCACAGTTTCAACAGTGTCTTTTGTGGCTCTTTCGTGGAGTTTTCCTGTGATTGGAGGGTTGATTCTTCCATGGGGGAAGACCTTTCATCAAATATGCATTAGATATACATTATTACAGCCTTCTAAACTCCTTTAATTTAGTTTGTAGTGATTATTTAGTCTTTTTGTTGAAGGTCACCATTTGTATTTGGGTGTATGCCTAGAAACCCTTTACGGGTTCTCTAGATTTTGTAATAAGGAGACTAGATCTCCATTATTGAGCCATATTGTTTAGTATAATCTCATATCTATTTGTCTCTAATATTTCTGTCTACAAACCCTCATTAGACTGTGTAGTCTCTTTTATAATTTCTGTGTTGCAGAGTTTGGGGTTTTAACCCTTTTTAGCTATCCTAGGTATGGGAGGTCTGTTTAACTCACCTAGTTTGATTTGTTTCAGCTCTATTCTTGGATTTAGGTTGTATATTGTATGATATAAAGTATCCAAGAGTTTATTTCATTATTTATAGCATATATTTCTGAAAATTCATTTTTTAGTGCATGCTTGCTGAGCAGTCCCATTTTGGGATATTACAGC
Organism: Pinus albicaulis; assembly: GCA_034641835.2. Lineage (NCBI taxonomy): Eukaryota > Viridiplantae > Streptophyta > Pinopsida > Pinales > Pinaceae > Pinus > Pinus albicaulis. Next base: position 1,605,853,588 of record CM076570.1, on the reverse strand, counting down.
AGTAGAGAGGGCACTAAAAGTTCCGTTTGTAGTAGATGGTTTCTCCACATACCATTTCATGGCTATTTCGGTTAGGGTGAATTTAAATAGTCTTAGTCGAATAGTATCATCAACGATTCCATTCGATAAACACCACAGGTGGAAAGTCATGACATGATTTCTAGGGTCTTCCACTTGCTTCTGTTCAAAATTTGGAACCTCCAAAGGGATATTTGTGGGCATGGTGGACATGTAGGGTTGTGTGCAATAGGTTCATTTATTAGCTTGGTTAAATCAGGCAAGTTTAATGAAGCTAATAACGGTGACTATGACTTGAGAGCCATTGCACATTATGAAGACACAGTGTTCTAGTTAGGTATAGGGTTTGTCTACGACATACCTGGCTATGAGTTCACTTGGTTTCCTGAATGGGTAGCACTCCTCTACCCCCTAGGGATTGCTGGAGGAGTGGAATGTGGTGACCCTATGGGGGTGGCCACTGGTGTGGCATAGGGTGACCGATGAAGGTTCCCAACTAACGATTCCCTAATAAAGGATGAACCGATAAGAGTGGCAGTGTTATGTCTTTGACACCTAAATGGAGAAAGACCTGGAACCCCTCCCAGTAATTGGGGGGAGGTTGCAAAGATGTCTAGAATGAAGAGGTCCTATTGGGTCTGTTATGGAATTGGCTAGGTATGTTTTTGGAAATATTTGAGGGCATAGAGATTATAATCAAAGAAAAAATCTTATCGCATACATAAAAAAAGGTGAAAAATGAAAGGTAAATTTTCCCTTTAGTTTAATCCTATGTGACCAGTCAATAAAAAACAATCATTTTTTTTGTTTTCGTGTATGAGACTTAAATCCTAGAATACCTAATCGTCCTCACACTCTCAAATGTAACTGGGTCTTGAGAAGATATCTTGTGAATGCTGGCACAACGTCCCGAAAGAGCTGGCAACGCCTCGAGTCAACCGAAGAAAATCGACCAAGGTAAAGGTAGAGGATCTAGTGTTGCCTCCACCGTCACCTATAGGGAAGGATTCCATAGTTCTGGTCACTAAGTACCATCTTCCCATGTGAGCGTTAGAGTCTTTAAATTCTTAGTAATTTAGCTACCAGTACTGAGTATTAAACGAGTTAGGTAGCCCCGAATAATATCGCACGCACTAGGCCTAAGAATAACCCCCTCTGAATTGGGTCTTTGTGGTGCTCGGTTTTTCCTTTCCGTGGGCAGATAGACAGATTTAAAAGTTCCCTAAAAATTTAACTTATATGTCTCAAGATGTAAACTAACCAAGGTGACTTATTGGATGCATATACCCTTGGTCCTAACTTAAACTATGAATTCTCTTGAGCCCCCTGTGCGGAGATTTTAAATGAGTTTAATTAAGTTAGTTTTAAGGTGGCTTTGATTCACTTAAGGTGTCAAAGTGTGTGAGCAAGAGGTCAACAATCGCATAGTTTTAACATGTGGATATGTGGCGATCCTTTTCAAATCCCCTATTAAGCTATGTTTCGTTGTCCCATGCTCAAAAGAAAAACATGTGCTAATATGGGCCACTTACAATGTTGCCTAGTTAATCTAAATGATCAACTAAAGGGAGATGGAAATTACCAGTAGAGAGTGGTCATATGCATGCCTAGGGTCACCCAAGGGTGGAAAGGTACCATATATTACTTTCTCTCTAAGGATAATTAAATCCTAGTCTTGAATCCTAGTGCCAAAAATTGAACTTAAATTAATGACTTTCAAGAAGGAAAAATGAAAAAATATAACTAAGTATGTGTGTACTAGGGCCACTTACTTTGGAAAATTACCTATGTGTTTTTGGTGTCTAATGTTTCAAAACATAAGTTATTTTAGATTACAAGTAAAGTTACCCCTACTTAAACTATGTGGTTGCTTTGCGAAAATAAACATTTAAATTTTAAAAATAATACCTGAAACTACTAAAATGTAGCCAAGAGTGAGTTTTAACCAGTCATGAGACACCTCACATAGTGCTGGAATATTTCTTATGGGTTGTCGGTCACTTTACAAATAGTAAATGAAAGGAAATGGTAGAAAGTTTTTGCCTCTTGATTCCACGTGCAAAAGTATCACACAAGTACAAAAACTTTGCGCAGGTCATTATTGAATGTGCGCGGTTGAGGTGCGTCTATATGTACGAAATCCACATGAATTTCCTCCAAAAATTTTTTTAGAGCTTCCGAACTTCAACCTATCACTAAGGGTGAACAGACAAAGAAGAAGAGAAGAGGGGTTGTTCAAGCCAAACTGCAGAGCAGGGAAAGAGGTCTTTGCAAAAGGCACAACTAGATTAATTAGGAAGTAAAACCAGTGGAGTCTACAATCATGTGTTGCTGGATTTGGTGCATGAGAGTACCAATCCAAAACTGATTAATAGGAGTGGTTGTTTCCTTGTAAGTTTCTGGTCACAGGCATATAAACAATAGAGTTAGCAGTTTAGTGAACATGTCGTAAAACAAAACACACAAGATAATGATATAGTATGCATATGTAGAGAGAAAAAAAGATTAAACTAAATAAATAACACAAAATCTCATATAGATTCAAACAACACAATAATACTAACAGTGGCATCTATGTCCCCTCTTATTGTGCGCTATTAGGAATAAAATATAGAATGTTTACACACTTTTCGAGGGGCCCTTAGAAATACGAAGTTCTAAGACCCAATGCAAGGAAATTTTTACCTCCTAGCTACCTTGGTGTAAGGTCCCTCTTTGTACTCTAAAGGATTGGATTTGTTGGATGGTAAACAACTGAATCCACTCTCTACTTCTTCTCCGGATCACACATTGTTGGATTGCTTGAAGCAATTTTTTCTAGCATAAAAATTTTCTCTCCCTTTTTTCATCTTCTAGTGGACTTTTATAGATGAATTCAAACTCTCCTTCCCTCTCTTGGTACATTGGTGGATGGTTATCCAAGAGATGGGGGTGATTCCATTGTGTGCTCCCTTGAGGTCCCTGTTAGTCATCAATATTTTTACCTGTTAGTGATGACTAGTCCAATAGCCTAGTTTTCCAACAGCTGATCTTAAAATTTGTCAAATTTTCCAGCTGGAAAAACACCTATAAATTTTTTTTCTCTCCTTACTTTTCAGTTCGCCCATGACAAGTTGAAATCCCATTATCAAATCCCACCTAGCCTCAGTAATACTAAGCCTTCCTGTCAGCTCTAAAAGGACAATCCAAGTCTGTTTAAAAAACCTCCCCTAAGTTAGGAAGTGGCGCTTTAAGGCATTTTACCCTTGGCAACCATCAAAAGGCCAAAAACCTCCATCTGCTACAGACCAATCATAACAAACCTCCCACTCTGCTAATGAAATTAGTCACAGCTCTAAGTCGCGCCACTTACACACCCCTAAGTCTCAACACTACATGGACCACAGTCTCAAGCTGATTATTAGGTGTTTTGCACTATTTATGAATTTTACAAGCACAAGAAACATGTCATCATCTCAGAAGAAAATTCTTGACTCCACATTAGAAGAAAAGTTTCTTCTCAATGTGAGCATGAGCCTGAGATATATCTGCAGGACAGAGAGTTTCTCATCAAGACCTTGCAGCTTCATTTAGCATGAAAACACAGTAGAAGAAAGAAAACACTGTCAAAAAAACTTGAATTTTTCATGGCCAAGGACCTCCTTCATCTATAAGCAGAGGGTTAAGGCGCCTCCTTCATCTACAAGCAGAGGGCAATGACCAATGTTGACTTGAAGAATTGCAAAACTGACTGTAAGCACAGGTTTGTTTTTTAATAGACAGTGAAACAGTGACTCAAGGTTTCTGAGGGAAAGTGATGATCAAAACAGGGTTAAGATCTGAAATGTTCAAATCAAGTGAAAGAAAAGTTTTTGGTCTTGTTCCCTAAGAAAGAAGATAAATTGAAGTTTCAAGCATCATCATCATGGAACAACAAAAAGAGACTCCATTGATCAAAGCTATTGTAACAAAACATCTCTGCAGGGGTGCTAGTATGAATGGCTCAAATCAGTGCTGAGAAAGAAGACACTTCAGTAAAAAAGGACCTCTGTGTACTCTTATGTTTCTGTTGGGTTGTGAAATAAAGTCTATGGTTTCTAGATAAACATAGAGAAAAAGCAGGCAAGTAGTACACAGCCCCCATACATAAGCCATCTTGATATCATTCAAAGCGCCAGTGCAAGTCCAGGTGTTGCAATCCACACACCACTACAAAGACAAGTGTATTCTTCAGATGCAGTAGGGTTGGTGTTTTCAGAGTTTCATTAGAAGGAAAATGGCTAATTAAAGCCTGGTGTCTGTTAGTAATTATAGCTGCTTTTTCACATCTCACATACTTCCCTCCTCAACACAAAGGTATAAAAAGGTTATGATCTGAGTTTTAAAGCCTTGGAAAGGTATGTCATACATGAAAGCAACTCCATTTATAGACAGGTGCATTTTCGAAAATGTTTATAACAGCTGACACAGAAAATCTGGATTATTTCCTCAAGATAAATTACAATTGAAACAATTGTTCATAATAGGCAGAAGAGATGCTTTCACATACTGTCAATTTTTGGAAAGCTTGAGACAAATGCAGGTCTTCATTATTCAAGGGAAAGAGACATCATAGTGATATGTTCTAAGCAGAGAAAGTGTATTAAAAAAAAGGCGCCCTTCTTAATCAAAGGACCATGGAAAAATACGAATAAATGTAGCAAATATTTTGACACCTACAGTTGGAAAAAAGTTGATGAAGCACTTGAAGATAGAAATTGTCAAAACAAGTTAAAAGGATAAGCCTTCTCATCTCAAAAAGAAAAAGCAGTGTCAATTAATTTTCTTCATATCTTGAGTGGATTTTCCGTTTTAAAATGACACCCAAAAGTGTTAACATGTGGCAAAGGGATGGTCTACAGTTCATTAGGTTATTTTTTTAAAAAAACTGGAGTTTCTGCACTAAGTAATCACCAAAGAAGACAATGTTAGAAAAGTCACCTTTTCAATCTATATGCATGGGTAAAAACAGTTTAACCTTTCCAAAATAGGTTAGCTTGTTATAAAAAGATTGGTTCATATTGAGACGGTTTAAAAGCACAACAAGCACGAGCAAAACGTTCTTCGAAGTTCACAAGGGCCAAAAGACAAGTTTCGGGTCAATTTGCAGAAATTTGAACGAGTTTTGAACCATTTTAACCCACGTGGCACTCTTGTAGGAGTGCGCGGCGCTCCTGGGCGGGTTTTTTGAACTACACCACAAAGGCGCGCGACACTCCTATAGCCGCGTGCGGCGCTCCTGTAGCGGCGGGTCACGGGTGCCCGACACTGACCCGACAGGCCACCCGACCGTTTTCCTGCGCAGCGTTCTTTTCTTCCAAAGTGTCACGCACTTGTTGACTGCTCAACACACCCACAAAACGCTCCTAATGGTTGCTCGATGTCTTCAAAGGATCATTCACCAATTTGCAGAGGTATTTACCAGTTTTCCTTGAATTTTTCACAAACTGTTGAGTGGTGAGGTTCATATATCAAATAGATTGGTGGACTGCATGTGAGGGTTTAGTGTGTTGATCAAAGGAAATTTCTCGACTTGTGACCTACTATAGATTTTAATATCACAGTACAGAAACATCTTTAAACTCTGTCACCATATATAAAAGTGTGTTTTTTGCTGTGTAAGTATCAGTGGTTTAAAAACTGTGGTAAAGTGTTGATATGACGATGAGGTCCCTACAGGGAAAGAACATGTGTTGAGCCAAAAATTTGTGTGTTCACCTTTCCTAAATCAAAGAACAAGCATGTTTCTATTCCTCAAAATACCAAAGAGCAAGGTTAACCCTACCAACCACAGAGGGGGTAGTTGTTCACTGTGTACACTTTGTGACCGCCTTTTTTATTCTTCAAGATCACTGTTAAGCTGATATTCAGATAGTTGCAAAGACCTTTTTCTTGAGGGACAGGGATTCTATCTTGAAAGGGGAGCCTTGGCCTTTTGAAAGGATTAAAACTCCTACAGCCTTTGTTGAAACTCCTGGAGCATTTTTAAACCCTGTCACCTTTGTCCCATAAACTGTGAAATTGACTGTATGCCTACACTAAAGGTTGACTGTATATGGTGTGAGTTTTGTTGAGTGATTGGCATGCTAGACAAGGGAAAGATAGTGAAGATTGGGAATTTCACCATTGGTCAAATATACAAATTAAGTTGTTGAGCTCCAAACATCACAGAGCAAAGGTGATTTTCACATTATACCCAGCAAGTTCAATTGACAAGCTTATTTTCATTTCACTGTATTGTTTCTTATTAAAAGGTCTGCTGGCTGAGATACATATCAAAGGTGGCAAGGCCACCTTTTAAAGGAGAAAGGGTTTTGTATTGTGAGGGAACTTTTTGAAATCATCCAAAGACATTGTTTTCTATCAAAACAGTGAATTGACAAAGTTTAGCTTGAAGAAGGCAGTTTAAAGGCAGTGAGGCTGTTTGGTGCTTCAATAGCATATTTAGCCCAAAATGCCACCCAGGCAAGACAACATAAGTGGTTTACATAAGAGATATGAGCCAATCTCTACAGAGGAGGTCAATGCACATCCATCCATCCTCTTCAATTTTCATGAGGTAGGTTGTTTAGATTTCTGCCAGAAAGTACAGGAGGTCAAAATTTTCTCACCCTTGACACACCTATGCACCCTGAGGTTCCAAAGCAAACATTTCCAGGTAGTAGACCTTTATTTCAAGTTTTCCCCGAGGTCAGTATCTAAAGCCACCAAAATCCCATATCTTGGTGAGAAATGGTTCAAGCAGGCCCATCTAGACTTGGATGACTACAAGCCTTTCATCAAGTCCGAGCATAGAGATACATGCACTGCTATTTTTCCTTTCTCTTATCTTCTTGCTAGCTATGCTCCTCTAATGAAGGTCATAATGAAGTATTTTACTTGTGAAGGGAGATTTACTTGAGTTTATGCCTACCATGTCTGACTATTGATGCATTTCACTAGAACTAGGCAGCTAAATCTCCCTTACTTTTTGTGCAAGAGCATCGAGAAAATGGCATCTTTAGTCCAGAAGAAGACTCCATCTCTGCAAATAGCTTCCCTTTTCCATCATTCTCTGATCAAAATCATCATTCTTCATCAGCTGGAGAAGAAAGGGGTTTCTTGGGATGTTTTTATCAGTCACCCAGATTTCTCCACTGTTCCTCCAGTCCATATATCTCCCACCCCGCCTATTCATCGCCCTATAGCTTTGTCCAGCAGGCCTACTCCTAGAAGGCTCAATATCACCATAGAACAGTCAGGACAACATGAAGAAGAGAGACATGAACAGGTAGAAAAAGAAGAGGACAAACATGAAGAAACTGATGAAGGACAACAACTTGATTTTGATGAACAGAGGAAGCAGCTTGAGCCACAAAGTGAGCATGAAGTTGAAACACACCAGCAGCATGATTTTGATGGTCAGGGGCAGCAGGTTGAACCACAAATTGAACAAGGGGTTGAGGTAGGACAGCAGCTTGATGTTGGTGAACAGAGGCAACAGTTTGAACAGCATGAAGAAGGTGAGCAGCAGTAGTCCTCTCATGACACATTACAGCCTCCTCAAGTTGCACAACAGTTTCAAGAGGAAGGGATTTTTCCGGAAGGTGACAAACAAAGTGACAAGGGCAAGGCCATCATGCCTTCCTCTCCCAAGAAGATTAAGCCCATGACAACAAAGAAACAAATGCTCAAGGTGGTTACTTCAAAAGTAACAAGAGCTATCCGGAGCAAAAGAAAATCGCCCAAGAAACCTTTCACTAGCATGCCAAGAAGGAAGAGTGCAAGGTTAGCTTTCAAGGGCAAAGGGAAAGGCAAGATAGGAGAAAGTCAAGAACATGGAGGTGCATTGGCTCTCATCCCAATCCAAAGTGATGACAGCGATAATGAAGCCCGCATTCTTGAAAACCTTCTAATCCATCGAGAGGGTCAAATTGAAGCATTGGAGAATGACCTTCATCGGGCAAAGAACTTCAATCATTTCTTGGAGATCCAAAATAAACAAATGAGTGTCCATATGGCTGTCCATGAGGCACGAGCAATCAAATACAAGAATGAGGCTGCTAAAGCACAAGTAAGGATAGAGGAGCTCATCGGTGAGTTTGATGAATATGAAGAAGAGGGCCAGCCTAGGCAAAAGAAACCTAGAACCATAGGGCTTAGAAAAGCTCTTGAGAGGCAAAAGGAAGAAGAACAAGCACTTTTTCAATCCACTCCCCTCACTGCACTACTTGAGCAAGAGATTGAAAACAATAAGGAGGCATGGCTAGAAAGAGCCAATAAACATTTGGAGATGAAGCTTGAAAAGGAAAACAGAGACTTGGAGCTGCAAAGGAAGATGACACAACACTATCAAAAGCTAAATCAGTTTGCCCGGCGCAAGCTAAAGGCCACTTAAGAAAAATTGAAGGAAGCACAGGGGAAGAGCCTGGCGTGGAAAGAGAAGAAAGGCACATCAGCACTTGACATTTTGGCTTTAGTTTCAGCGCATGTTGCCAAGGACCCTTGAGGGTCATGCAGGCTAATTTTGGGCCCATTTTGACAATTTTTGGTTTTTTGGTAAAAAAATTCATAAATTCGCCATTTCATTTTGAGGATTCGTCAAGGGAGGAGAATGGTATCATTGGATGCCATAATTTCATGAGCAGACCCTCAGCGATTTTCAGAACATTTGGTGATCATTTTCCTCCTCAAAACAGTGAAAAAGGTTCGCATTTTGCACACTCTGCCCGGTCTATCAGCAGACTGTTATTTTCTGGTTTTTTACACACAAGTGCAGATTTGGAGGACTTCCAGGCATCAGATTGGGAAAAATTCAATTTCTCTAGAAAGTAGACACTTAGAGCTTTCCAATGAGCTATCATGAGCCTCGTTTCAACATCAGGAAGACTACCAAATGTTTCCGGCAAGTCAGGGGACCTTTTTCTGATATAAATTTGAAATATTTTTGTAATTTTTGAACCTCTAAAATCTGCTTTTTCCAAATGTGCGTTTAGCTATTTTTGCACATGAAAAATTATGCAAAGTCAATTAAATTCCCATTTTTAGCATTTTTTAGATATTTTATGAGATATTTTGTGCCTTGGGCTTTGCAAAGCCTGAAAGACAATTTTAGATATTTTGATTAGGCCAATGAGGATGCAAGTTGAACCATGAGGTTTTTCTCACTTGAGCCTATATATTCCAAAGGATTTCATTGTAAAACAAGGTTGAACTTGAGAAGAGAAGCAATATATGGTCATATGAGCTTTGGAAGAAATTACTTGTGTTATGCTTTTGGATTGCCCCTTGGATGTTCTTGGATGAATGATGATGGATTGTTGATGGATTCCATGACTTGGTAGAATGGTATAGTGTCTCTTGCTTTTTTGTTGTCTTCTAGTTTTCATTCATGATACAAGTTTCTTGCTTGCTATAGATCAGTAGAGAACAAATTTGAGATATGCCCATGGAGGCACCTCAAATTTCCTGAATCTTCATAGCTTTCATGTTTTCTTCTTCCTTAGTTGCATTAAAGAATTCTTAACTGCACTTTAACAACTTGAGGATATTGTTGCTTGTTTCATTCATAGTTCTATACATGCTAAGGACTTACGGTACGCCTTTCTTACCTATGGCTAGTTATAGTTCCATCTATGAAATTTCTCTTTGACTGATTAGATTATCATTTTGTTTGAACCAAGGAGGCCTAGTTTCGATCTAGCCCTTTGCCTAAAACTATGCAAATCATGTTGTTCAAAGTGCCCAATAACTTGAAGTATTGTGTTTAGGCATTATGGCATAGTGTTTTGAGTTGTTTGTCTTCTTTAAGTGTTTTCCCCAAAGTCTGATAGCCATTTCCCAAAGTTAGAGGGTCTTATACTTCTATGCATGGCTTGAATGTTTATTTTTATGTATTGATTAGCTTGTAGTTACATTTTGCATGATTAATGGTTTGCCCTACCATGTTAATGTTATCTATTAAACTAGTTGTGCTTGAAACTCTTTGTTGTTCACAAACTTGATGTCCATTTACTCCATTTTTCCCTAAGATCCTTTCTACCTTGAATCAAATCGGCGCTTCAACGGCCTTGTATCGTCATCTAATAGCTTTCTTGACTTTTTGACCCCATAGCCCAGTTAATCTAACATCTTGTTATCTATTTTATATCTTTGATTAGTTTCATCCCTCACAACTTAAAAAACCAAAAAACTTACTTCATAACTAGCCTAAAATCAGAACACAATAAGCAAACAAACAGATATCCCTTACACATATAGAGAGAGCCCTCTCTGAGTCCAGGAAGGCTAGGTCCTCGGGCTCCAAAGCTTGGTTTGATGTTACACTGTCATTTGGCTTGCCAATCAGCCAAATCACGGGACCCTAACAGTCCCAAGGAGGCTTAGGCAGTTGTCCTTGGGCGGCCTCAATTTCCTGGAGTGTGCCTTGTGGTCTCAGAAAGTCACTTCTACCTCTCTCACATCTGCATGGCTTTTTGAGGGAAAGTCACACAAGGGAATTCCTATCGAAGGAAAATGTACATGAAGGCGCATTTTGCTAGTTTCTTGAGTGCAAAATTTGATTTTTCTTCGGGACCTTAGAGATTTTTAAAATTTTCCAGATTCTCTAATGTGGCTTAGCCCTGTAAATTCTTATGCCTGAAATTCAATAATGTAATGTCATATTTTCTTGTCTGATTTTCAAGTGATAACATGGGCCACTGAATAATTTGTGTTATAGGACTAGTTAACACTCTTAAGGGGTTGGTTTCCTCCTTTGAGGTAGCCCTGAATTTGCTTTATTTTGAACACTACCAAGGTAGGGATAGACTAAGCATTGCTTGCCATCTCTCCCTATTTCCTTTCTACAAATTTTCATGCTTTTAATATGTTTTTTGAGGCCTCAAAATTTCGTTACTGAAACATGGGGGAAAACCATCCTGTCCGAACCTTAAAGCAACTCTTTTTCTGTTTGTTGTAGTAGCTCCGACTAGGGGTAATACGACTGGCTTCCCAATAAACACTCTTACCGATCAAATAGGTAACCTGACCTCAAAACGGGAACTCTAGCCCAAAAAGTCTCAAAAAACATGAAAAAACACCCCAAAAACAAAAAGTGTGTCTTCCAGAACGCACTTCGTTTTTTTTTAAGGTCAAATTTCAACATTTTATAAAATTATGGTAAAAACAAAATTGTTTCTTGAAAAAAAGATTGAAAAAACACCCTCAAAACAAAACCAGTTGATGCTGGAATAACAAAAAAAAAAATTGTGTCATATTTTTGGCATTTTTAAAAATAGAAGTAACATTTTTGAATTTTTAAAATTCAAACATTAAAAAAAACCTAAATTTTAAGCAAAAAAAATAAATTTAAAAACTTAAAATTTAAAAATATATGAAGATAAAAAAATAAAAATAAAAACAAAATAAAAATTTTAATTCAAACATTAAAAAAAAACCTAAAATTTAAGGAAAAAAAAACAATAAACAAAAAAAATTTAAGATTAAAATTTAAAAAAATATAGAAATTATAATATAAAAATAAAAACAAAAACAAAATATTAAATTAAAAAAAAAAAAAAAGTTAAAAAAAGAAGGAAATTATAAAAAATAAAATATAGAAATTAAATTTTAAAAAAGCAAAAGAAAATGCCTATTAAATAAATAAAAAATAAAAAAAAAAAATTAAAAAAAAATAAATTTAAGGAAATACATTAAATTTTAATAGATTTAAAAATTTAAAATACAAATATAAAAAAAACATTATTTAAATTAAAAGTAAAAAATGAAAAATTAATTAAAGGTAAAAAATAAAAATAAAATACAGTGAAAATATTAAATTTAAAACAATATATATTAAAGAAACAAATAAACTATAAAAAAAAAATTAAATTTAAATTATAAAAAATAAATTAAATTTAAATTATAAAAAATAAAATATATATATATGAACTTAAATTAAAATATGTATATATATCAAATTTTATTAAATTTAAAAAAATAATTTAATACTAAAATAATAAATTAAATTTAAAAACAAAAATATTAAATTTTAATAAATAAATGAATAAACAAATAAATTTTAAATATAAAAGAAAAAAAAAACATTGTTAAAATAAAAACTTTTAAAATCAATTAAAAATGGAAAATTGAAAAAATTAAGAAATAAAATTAAATAATATTAAGTAAAATTAAAATTAAAAAACAAATTAATTTAAAAAAATTTAATTTAATTTAAAAAAAATCTAATTTTAAATACACAATTTTAATTGAAATAAAAAAATATAAAAATTTTATGTAACTAACAAAAAAAAATTAATAAAAATGTAAAACGTTTAAAAAACAAAATTAAATTCAAATAAATTAAAAAAAATACAAAATTTATTAAATTTTATAAAATTATATTAAAAAACTAAAATAATAAACAAAAATTATGAAATTAAAAAAAAAAAAAATTGAATTTAATAAAAAAAAGAAAAGTAAAATTTAATAAAAACTATTAACAAAATAAATAAATCAAAAAATTTAACCAAAAAATAATAAAATTTTAAAAAAATAAAAACAAAATTAAGAAAATTCCAAAACAAATTATATTTTAAATAAAAAAATTAAATTTAAACAAAAAAAAATTGAAAAAAAAAAAAAAATTTAAAAATTAAAAGAAAAAAATCAAATTTAAAAAAAAAAAAAAAAAAAATCAATTTAAAAAAAAAAATTAAAAAAAAATTAAAAAGGCGCCTATCCGACCTCCCCGCCTCCCGGCGATGGCTGAGTCACTACTGTGGCCGGGCGCAAGCCAAGTCACAGCAGCTCACCCGCCCGCCCCACCCACAATACCGTCTGGGTGGGGAGGTCGAGTGGCGTCGCCCTACCGCCGCCGCTACGCCCAAAGCCTCCTCGCTTTTAAATTTTTTTTTTTTTTTTAAATTGATTTTTTTTAAAAAAAAATTTAGTTTTTTTTTTTTCAAAAAATTTTAATTCTTTTTTTTAATTTGATTTTTTTACTGAAAATATAATTTTTTTTTATTTTGTTTTTATTTTTTAAAAATTTTATTATTTTATATTTTTTGTTTTTATTTTTTAATATATATATATATATATATATATATATATATATATATATATATATATATATATATATATATATATATATATATATATATAATTTTTATTTTTTATTTTTAATATTTTTATTTTATTTTTGTATTTAATATTATAGATTAATTATTTTTTAAAATTTAGAATTTATTTATTAAATTTTTTAAATTTTAATTTAATTTAATTGGTTTTTTTAAATTTTTAGTTTATTTAGTTAATTTAATTTTTTAGTTTATTTAGTTTTTTTTTAATTTTAATTTTCTTTTTCAATTTTATTTTATTTTTTTTTTAATTTGTTTTTTTGTTAATTTTAAAATTTGTATTTTTTTCTTATTGTTATTTTTTTAATTAAAATTTTTAAATTTAATTTTTTTAAATTTAATTTTTTTTAATTTAAATTTTAATTTTGTAATTTTAATTATTTTTATTTTTTTTGTTTATTTATTTTTTTTTATATGGTTTTTTTTTAAAAGTTAGAAAAAAATGTTTTTGATGTTTTTTTTTTAATTTTTTTGGTCAATTTTTTGTTTTTTTTTCTTTAAATTATGTGTTTTTTTTCAAATTTTGTCATTTCCTTTGATATAATTTTCAAATATTTTTGTTTTTTTAATTTATTTTTGTTTAAATTTTTTATTTTTACGAGCTATTTTTGTTTTTTTTTACATTTTTATTGTTTTTATATATTTTTTTTATCTAAGTTTTGTGTTTTATTACCAACATGAAAATCACCATTCTAAAAAAAAAGGTTGATGCAGCATCAATATGTTTCAAAATTAGCATGAAAATCATCGCTCTAAAAAAAAAGAAGTTGATGCAGCATCAATACGTTTCAAAATTAGCATGAAAATCACCGCTCTAAAAAAAAAGTTGATGCTACATCAATACATTTCAAAATTAACATGAAATTCACTAAAATTTTAAAACAAATATTCGTACTTCATAAATAAAACTATTAGAGTGTCAAAAATGTGCACCAAAAAAAAAAAATGGTGATTCTACATCACCACTTTTCAAAATCGGGTGTTTTTAATGCTACCAAAAAAAAGTAGGTAACATTGCGGTTACCTATTTCATCGGTAACATTGTTAATATGAATGATTTTGAGGGTGTGTGATTATATGACATGCAAATGGAAATTATTTTAATCTATCTTATGCATTTATCTAAACTATTTATTCTACTATATACCTGGGATGTTTCTTCCTTTATGCAATCTGAAAAGATATCCTTCAACTATTAGTAATATGGATCATTTAACATTTGAAAGAGATGAAAATTATGCAAGATGATTCTTCAAAGAAAATAGTTTGACTAGAAGAATTCTGAAAAATATATCACATTTATATGTGTGATTATACATTCAATAAGAAAATACAGACAAATATTACAACAAAAGTGCATGGAACATTCATATATATAACATTTTAAATATATAATTCAATAAAAAGACGACTGTCAATTTATAATGCAAGACTTAATACAAAGTGAATAAAAGTACCATATGTACGAAGTTCTACTCATGTAAACTGATAGTAATTGATCTGCTCCTTCTCACTTTCAAGCAATTTAAAGAGTACATTATTGCAACATTAGTTAAACAACTTTTATTGTCAAAAGATAACAAATGTGTTCCATTAATTCATCAAAGCATTCACAGACATACATTAGTGCATTCTTTGAAAATATTTTTGACAAATTATGGACCCTTCTATAAATGCATGAGAGGGGTTTAAATACTAAACTAACTATGTTCTAAAATATATTATTACAAAAATATAGAGGAGGTTTCAAACAACCATCCTCGTAAGGCTAACTGAAACTACAATCTAGGAAAATAAAATAACAATTTCGATTTATGAATTCTGCCCTTTCTTCTGGATTTGGTCACAAAGTTGACAAATATCTATCATAGGCTTAAGCTGAGTTGGCTGCGAAATCCTCGATCGGACCTGTCCCTTGAATACTGCATTTTAAAGTAACAGTTGCGGTCTTTTTGTTGAATCTATTAAGGATTGCAAAATCTGATACTGATGATAAGGTTATATCAAAGAATTCCAATAGTTTTCTTGATAAAACTTATTTAACATTTTAATTACTTCATCTTGTGTGTTTGTTTTCAGTTTCCACTGTTTGTCTGGTTGTTTTACTTTGAGAACACTTGAGACATGTACTCTTTGAGAAATTCTTCTTTCACCAGCTGTTCACATACATATTTAATAATTTCATTTGATAATTTTGATGTCTTCACTGCTACTTTCTCTGCCTACTTGATTTGTGCTTCCCAATCTTTGAATAGGATTTCCTTATGAAACTTATCTACTTGAGGTAGATCAACTTTTTTTCCTATGTCTGATCCTTGCCATTGAATGTGTTCATTGATTTTCTTTTTGAGTCTTTCACACTCAAGTTTCTGGATAGCTATTTTATGGATTAGTATTTTATTTGAATCACAATAAGAGTCAATCATAGAATCTTGATGACAAATTACTTCCTATTCTTTCTTTAACTCAGCATTTACATCCAATGCTTCTTTCATAAATTTCTCTATTTGTAGTTGGCTCTCTATCCTTGTCATTACTACTTCCAGTTGTACTTTTTTCTTATTGATTTCTAATTGATGTTGCAATTTAAGACTCTTGAAATTATTTTGAAATTGGGCCATATTTGCTTTGATTTTCTTATTAGAGTTGGATTTTTCTTTATTTAACAGTCTCTCTAGTTCTTGTACTCTGGCTTCCTTTTGCCTTAGCAACACTCTAACCTTTGTAGCTTTATCAACAGTGGCAGTAGCATATGCCCTTGCATACTGTGATAATTTAGTTAGATGTTCCATAGGATCATCTCAGGAATCCCTCCATAATACATCAACTAATTCATCTGTGATGTTTGAGACTCTTTCATTAGTTCTTCTCCTTTTGTTCCTCTTAACTACAAACTTATAGCTAGGACTGTACAAAATGTCTAGTCAAGGAATTTCTTCAACTTCTAAAACAATTTGTTCTGTAGGGTAGGTAGGTATGATCTCTCGATCATGAGTCTCTAGAACTTGTTGTAGTGTATTAAAAGTTTCCACTATCTTCTCCGAATGTTCAGGTCTTTTAATTCTAGTTACTTGATCAATAATGGGATTAGCATTAGGATTTTTTATTGATTTAAGAAACTCCTCCCATTCACTACCAAAATTATTTATTTGTGACATTTCAGAATGATCTAGTATGTCATGACCATGTTGAACTCCTTGACAAGTTGACTCTGTTCCATTACTTTCTTTTCACTCCTGCATCTATATCTCTTGGATTACCTGATAAATTATATTTTTTGGGCTATCCTTTCTGGATTCTGATTCATTTTCAGAGTGATCCAAATTGTGAGATTGATGCTCTAATTGACCTGATTCATCCTTAGACATGTCTTTTGCTTTATTATCCACGCTGATACTTGGAGTAGGTCTGTTGACATATTTAATAGTTAACAAGTTGAGAGGAACTCTCTCCAGTCTCTTATTTCTATATATTTGGAATGCTTTCAAATCATCTTGGCTTAGTTGGCTGGATGCAAAATTGATTATATCTGAAAAATTTTCCATGCCTTGGAGGAGATCATCAAATCCATCTATTTCCTTTACAAAAGGCTTCATTTTGAGCTCTGTAGTGTAATTTTTAATTACATCATTTGGATCATACAACCTCTTTTGCATTACCACCAATTTCAATAGATTAATCTTGGAAACCTCCTTATAGGTATGGCCAATATCAAAAAGGGAAAAAGCGTCGCACTGTACAGGGAAATTAGGCCAAACGGCCTTATTAGCATCTTGCAACTCTTTAGTGATACCATTAACAAGTTTGTAAACTATCTCTCGTGCAAGCAACTAATATTGATAAGACGTGGGAAGAAGCATAACTCCCGAATACTCTGACATATGTAAAATTCTCCTATGCAAACCACCTAGCCACAAAAACAATATCTCTACTAGCCTATTCAAAAACCTTAGGGGAAGTCTTATTGAATATCATTTGGTGCATAGGCAATATGAATCCATAAAAAATCTTATAAAAATGTAGGTGGAAGTCTGATTCCCAAAGGTTTCTATGGTAAATGTTGATTAGCTTAGGGTCTTAGGTAGTCCATTTCCATCCCATGGTAGGAAAACTAGAAGAAAACTAGATTGCGTCCATGACATAGGTAGGCATATAAAAGGGAGGTAATTCTCTAGATGAAACATTCCATTTATTCCTATATTCTATGATGTGTTTGGCTAAACTATCAGATAGGATATTTTCCCAATTCAGAATCGAGGAATT
Organism: Pinus albicaulis; assembly: GCA_034641835.2. Classification (NCBI taxonomy): domain Eukaryota; kingdom Viridiplantae; phylum Streptophyta; class Pinopsida; order Pinales; family Pinaceae; genus Pinus; species Pinus albicaulis. The sequence continues at coordinate 1,605,836,192 of CM076570.1, read as the reverse complement.
GATGATTGTGTCAATAATTGGAACCAAATCTACTGTAAACCTAGTGCTATCAGGTTTGAAAAACAATCTACACAACATACTGGCAGCATAACAATAAGGGGAAAGCGTTTGGGAAATTGGGTACGTACCGAATTTATCTCGCTTCAACGTTCCCTGGTCTTCCTTCCATTCTTTGATAACTTTCATGAGGTCTCGATGGTCTACTCTAAAGATTTGCAAAAAAGACCTATCATATTTCTACTGCGGGGAGGGTAGATGGTACATTACTTGTAAATATTTTGCGCTGAAAGACCCTATGTTTTCTCCCTTTGAATATTTGAATTTCCTTTCATCTATTCTTAAGTGGTCAATTACCCACCTAACCATGTCTGTGTAAGGGAGAATTTTCGATCTTTCGACTACCTTGTGGATGAATGAACATGCATCATCGAAGTATGTCACTTCTAAAGTAGATGTCGTGCCCGTTGTAGAGATTTTGGTTATTACTTTTGGATTTTCGTCTTCAAACAATTTATATATTGCTTCCCATGATGAATTGTCACAATCCTTGTTGCAGGTGGTATCTAAAAATAAGCGAGACATGTCTGAGTGTTCAGTGGGCAGTGCTTGAGAAATCTCTTTGCCCTTTTCTCTCATTTCAATCTTCCTTAATCTGTTAAAAGGTTTCCTGATTTCCAGTAAATAGGGAAAGCATTAAAATGATAGAGAACAAAGAGTCAAATATATTGTTTATATAGAACATGCACGAATAGATATGAATCTTTTCAAATATAGAAAAAATCATTGATAATTATTTCAAAATCAAATTTCTTACAAATTCACATGAAATATCTATCAATCAACTTTAAGCTGTTAGATCTTGAATTTCGGTTTGATATGACATAAGTCATTTCGCATGCTTGAGTAATTAAATGTTGTTAGTTCAGACATCACCATATATAAGTTTTACCATTTGTGATGTTTACCCATAAATGCTGCGAAATGTGATGTGCGCAAACTGCACATCGTAACTTTTATGCAATAATAAATCTATTTTTCGGTTAAATCATGCATAATGCAAATTGTGCATTAAAAATTCAAGTGGCAGCTCTTAATAGGAATTTAGATATTTATTTTTATTTCTTTGTTGACTCATCGGGTCTATGCAATCACAATTATATTGAATTTCTTTATGAGTTGGTTGTTTAAAATAAGGTGCGATGCGATAAAGAGAATATAATGATAATCCAAGTGTTTGCAAGTTTTTAAAACATAACTTCAAAAAATGATTAGCGCATTTCGCAGCCCGTGTAACTTAGAATATTGTAAGTCTTTTGAGTTTTAAGCTATGTGGTTTGCGATGCGCTAAAGGAATAAAGCGGAAAACTCAAAAGAAAAATTTTATTTCCTAAGTTTTTGTTTTTATTTAAAGCTAAAAATAAATTTCTTATCATTCATGAAGGGTCCTCATTTATTAAAATAAATGGGGGGTGTTGTATAGAACAAAAATTGGCTATTCACTTGGGAGGAAAAGCTATCTCTGACTAACCTTTTGAAATTTCTAAAACTTTTTTGAAAATAAAAATAGTTGCAAGAATGAATTTCAAACAAATAATATTTTACTAAGTAAGGAAATTTCTCTTATTTAAATTTCACAAGAATCCCTCTTTTAAAGATATAAGTATGAAAATATATATCATTCTTTACTCAGTTCAAAGAGATAAAGTAGGTGGCTCTTACAGATAATCTTTCTAAAAATTTACTCTTTCATCACACCTAGGGACTCTGTTCCAATTGGCAATTTAAGCTTTTGGCAGGGTTACCTTTTACCCAGCAATGATTCATTATCCCATCTAGTGTTTCTTACAATTTTCAAAAATAAAATCTAATTTTTTGAAACTTTTCTTTTTTATATCATATTTTTATTTACTTAAAAGCCATTGGCTTTGCTTGGTAACCAAATGATGACAATTCCATTCACTAGTTGTAATTAAAACTGATCAAGTTGGCTTTTGATGAGACCCCTTGTCCTCTTGATATAATCTAAAGTCATTACCATGTTTTGGTAGGTAGTATTGGTCATGTGAGTTTAACTATTTCCCTATGAACATGGTAAACAAGCTCTTGATGAGACTTATTATCTTTTAAGTTTTTATAGTTATAATATTTTTTGAATTTCTTTAAAAAAATTATATTTTTTCTTAGATGGGGTGAACCATTGGTCCTTTTGAGGATTTTGGATGATAATGTTGAGCTTTAGATTGATTTTTTTTTAAATAGTCTTTACTATGTTAAAGATTCTTTTCTTGACTGATAATAGAATAATCATGCTATATAAGGATGAGAGTTCATCAAAGAATAAATAATTTCAGTAAAATTACATCTTCCAGTGAAAAAAAAATCTATTTTTCTTTCAAATCTTTCGGATTTTTCCTTAACATTTCTTATTTCTATAAGCGATAAATAAAAAAGGATAATATAAGATTTTGTTTTGAAAAGCCAAAAATTTATACTAAGAAACTTTTTATTTCTTCCAAGGAAAAGAAAAATACATTAGTATACAAGGAATAGAAGGGGTTACCTCCTATGAAAAGTATTTTTTCAAAATCTGCCCATTAATAGGAAAAGAATCCTTTTTTCCTCATAGATTTTGCAATAAGAATGTTGATGGGTCTATTTCTTCGATTATTTGAAATGGAACTAGCCAGAGTTTTTGAAACTTAGTGTGCTTACATTTTCCCTCATGCGCTTTGTCCCATTTCAATACTAGATCACCAATTTTTCTTTTTTGGAGTAACATAAGTTAAATCAAATGAGGCTTTTACTATCTGTTGATGATGTGCATGAGTCTATTTGGGTTTTTCTCTTTCTTCCTCTAACTTAGGAATTTGGCATTGTCTAAGTTGTAAAAAAGAAGTAGGAGATTCATCAATAAATTGTTCTGAGGAAAGAGAGGGAATAACTACGTTGGTGGGAAGTACAAATACTTTTCCATAGACAAGATTGAATGGGGACATGCCAATAGAAGCTTTTTGAGTTATTCGATCTACCCAAAGAGAAAATATTAATGACTTATGCCAATTTCGTTGGTTTTGATCAACAGTTCTTTTTATTATTCTAATCAAGTTCTTGTTGTAGATTTTTTTGAACCATTTCTTTGCAGGTAATAATTTGCAGAATACTTAAGATTAAAACCTCTTTTAATTGCGAATTCCATTATAGTAGTTCCTGAAAGGTAAGATGCATTATCAAACATTAAAGCAGTAGGTAAGCCAAACATGGTTATGATATTTTGGTCGATGAAATCAATGATATTCTCAGACTTGGCTACTTTTAATGGAATTTATTCCACCCATTTATTAAATTATTCTATAGCTATGAGAATATATCTGTGTTGTTTGTAAGAGTTAGGAACAATCTCACCAATTATATCTAATCCCCATTGTTCGATATTGACTGGCTGTAATGGGAATGCTGGCTTCCTTTGACTTCCAGATACACTTTGACACACTTTTCATTTTCTTGCATATTCATCAGCACCTTTGAAAAGTGTTGGCTAATAGTAACCTACATGTGGGATTTTGTGTGCTGTTGTATTTCCTTCAAAATTTCATCCAGCTGGTCCATCATGGAGTTCCTGCAAGACTTTATCTACTTTTTTCTAAGAATCCTAACATTACAGAATCAAAATTTCTCCTAAATAACACATCGTTGATTAATTCATATTTCTTGTCCTTTAATCTTAAAGCTTGTTTTGTTTTGTAACTGAGTTGATTAGGAGCATATCCATTCTTCAAATAGAATATAAGATTAGCATATTGAAATTGTGCATTGTTGAGGTTTACCTCTGGTATTTGCACATTATTACTTTAATCTTCCTATGATGATAGATGTGATGCTCTTGTAACCATTCTGCAAAAACCTTGACCTCTATCAATTTTAGAGGGTCTAATTTCTACATCATATTCCTGTAAATAAGTAACCTAGTTACCTCTCTTCTCTCCTAATTCTCTTGTCATCAAGAGTTGTCTCACTACAGAGAATGGGTCTATGATTTTGATGTGAGTTTTTAGGAGAAAGGGTCTGAAATTCTTTATAGCGTTAAAGACAACAAATGCTTGCTTCTCGACAGATGTATAATTTAGTTCTGCACCTTGCAAATTTGAATAGAAAAATGATATTGGTGCATCAATTTGTTCATCATTCAGCTGTGTTAAAACAACAACGTATCATATATCTGATGAAAAAGTGTATAATGTAAAAGGATTAAGAAAATTTGGAGGTAGTCATTGGATGGAGCATTGACAATTGATTGTTTAATAGAATCAAATGCTTCTGTTTCATTATGTCCCCATTTAAAGACATATTTTTTCTTAATCACGTTCTATAAAGGAAAAATAATTTGTGAAAAGTCAGGGAAAAACCTTTTAACAAAATTAATTTTCCCAAGAAATGACTACATAGCTTTCTTGTTATGGGGGAAAGGAATTCGTTTGATCTCTTCAATTCTTTTAGGATCAATATAGATAATACTTTTTTACACAGTGAATCCTAAATGTTTTCCTTCATCTAATGAAAAAAATGATTTCTTTGGATTCAATGAGATGCCATACCTTTTGCATTGCTCAAAGACTTGTTTTAGGTCATTTACATGATTGGTTACTTGTTTAGAAAATACTGTAATGTCATCTAGATAAATAACCACTATTTTATTTACGAGCCCCCTAAAATCTGTGTACATAGCTCTCCCAACAGTGGCGCCTACATTAATTAATCCAAATGGCCTCTTTTGATAGGCGTAAGTTCCCCACTTAGTTCTGCACGTAGTTTTCAATATGTCATCTGGATGTATGATAATTTGATTATATCCCGAGAAACCATCTAGAAAGGACACGAGTTTAGAACCAGCTACTGTGTACAGTACTTGTTCCATGGTTGGTAATTGAAAGTTTTCCTTCTGACAAGCTTTGTTTAAATTCCTAAAATCAATGCAAATTCTAATATCACCATTCTTCTTCCTGAAAGGTACCAAAATTGGTACCCATTTAGAATTCCTAACTGGCAAGATGATTTTTTCCTTCAGGAGTTTGTTTAGTTCTGTTTTACTTTGATTTTCCAGATTTGGATGAATCTTCCTCAATTTCTGTTGTATAGGCTTTTCTTCTAAGATCATCGGAATTTTGTGTTGAATCAAAGAAGTGTCATATGTTTTAATATCAGTATAATCCCAAGAAAAGACACTTTTGTACAGTCTAAAAAATCTGATAAATGATAATATTTCTTCAGAAGGTAGACCAAGAGCTAGATTTACATTTTGAGGTTTTTCATCAGTTCCTAGACTTACTAACTCAAATATTAAGGTAGAGCTTTGTGTTTTTGAGTTAGTCACTCTTTTAAACCTGTCTTTTAGATCATATAGGTATTCTAACTTGAAAACAGATTTAGGAATATGATTTTCGTCTTGTTCTTTTTTAATCTAAATGTCATGTTCATTTTCATCCAAAATTTGACTATCATAAGATCCTTCAGCTGTTAAAAAATCTATGATATATGAATCACGATTTAATACTCTCCAATTGGAAATATTATCAGGAATGTATGCTCTAAAAATAAATTCAATAGAAAATATATCGAGACTAAATTTTCGAAATGGGATTAAATTTGATGCTACATTAGCCAATAGATCTGCACTAGCATTCTGCATTATAGGTATAGAATAAATGTTGAAGCCTAAGAAATGAGTGGTTAATTATTGAACTAATGATTGGTAATGCTTTAAATGTCCAGAATTAGAATGAATGGTATCTCTCACCTATCTAAATATGAATTATGAATCTCCTTGAACTTTCAGATATTTGATATTAAGATCAATGGCTTTTAACAAGCCTTGAACTAATGCTTCATATTCAACTACATTATTTGTACAATCAAATTCTAATCTACAGGCTAACATGGTCTTTTCCCCTTCTGGGTTTATTAAAATACAATTCGCACTTGCACCATATTTGGATTTAGAACCATCGAAACAAAGAGTCCAAAAGAAATAATTAACTACTTTTCTATCTACAAAATTTATACATTTGGAATTATTTGGCTAGGAAAAATTTTTAATCTGAGAAACAACTGCATTATCAAATAAAGGTGATGGTTGAGCATTGAAATTTCCCAAAAATTACCCTGCTGAGTAGTTTCCAATAATGTTGTTATTGAATGCTACTGGCTCATTTACTCCTTCAAGATCAGTGACCATATGCTTCATGAAATTTTCATGGTCTACCCAAATTTGATTTGTCTTTCCATTATATGGAAACCACATATGTGACCAGTCTATTGAAAAATAACCATGAAGTTTTTCAGAGCATTCTCGGCTTAGAACTAAGTCGTAAAATTCAGGAATATCAACCACTAATATATCAATTATTAGAGCAACTTTGGGGTTTGATGACAATTTGATGGAATCAAATTTATTTCTCCTGCCACCTCTACTCTGGTTCTATCAAGTTGTACTATATGAAAAGGTGAATTCTATGGAGTTATGTTCAAATTAGCACAAACTAATTTCGGAATTATGTTTGAGGAAGCCCCTGAGTCTATTAAAGAGTTATGAATGTTTTTGTTGTAGATCTCATAGGTTAAGATAAATGAAGGAGTATGAGAGATGGATAGATCACCTATCATAATCAAGTCTGTAGCATCAATTTTCATTGAAGGAGAAGGTGGCTTACCCATTTCATTGGCGGCTTGTACTATTACTAGGGCAGGTAAGTTTGAATCAGGAACCACATTTAAGTTAAGGCTTGTACTATTACTATTACTAGGGTAGGTTGCTGCTTTAATTTAGTAAGCTCGCAGATTGAAATTTTGGCCTTGGTTTTCTTCATATCTTCAACTAAATTATACTCAATGGTGTCTGAGACTACCATTGTCTTAGATGTAGGTGGAGTTTCTGAAGTGACACCACTTGTTTTTGTAGGTTTAGAATTAGACCTTTTTGTTACCGATTCTTTTTAGCGGGAGTTGAAATATTTTTCTCTTGATTTGGCTGTGTTGCTTCAGTAGTCTTTTCGATCCTTGTCCTCACAGGTAAAACTTCATGTTGTTCATAATTTGGTAGGATGAAATCCCACATTCCATTTATTTCAACTTCTTCTTCTTTGTCATCTTCTTCTTCCTTTGTTTGATATTCCTCTGTATCTTGATCAGATTCAATATTAGATATGATATTTGGAGGTTGAGTATTAGAGGATTTACCTTTCTTAAAGTTTTTGAAAGTTTATTTTGAGGTATCATTTTTAGCAACTTGTTTCTTGATAGCTAACATCTCATTTGTGATAATTTTGAAAACTTTTTTAAGACCTTCTATGTCGAAAGGACCTTTTGGTACCTTCTTTTTAGAATCATCTTTGAAAGACACCTTCTTTGATTTTCAATCTTCTTGAGAATTATTTTTCTAAAGAGTGGTTATGCGTTTATTTACAGATAGAGATTCTTTCATATTTTCTGCAAGTGTTGCCAGTTTTTCTCTATAAAAAAAAATAACTATATTATATGGAAGAGATGAAATATACCACTCAATTTGAACTTCTACACCAGGAACTGCTATAGCATGAATTTTATTGAGTAATTTATTAAATCTTGAATTGAAATTTTTTTATCTTCTCACCTATTTTAGCTTTTAGATTTGACAAATCATTGATGAGCATAGCAGTGGTCCTACCATCCCCAAACCTAGCTAGAAATTGTTCTTCGAACATATTCCAGCTATTTATAGAGTGAGCAGGCAGTGAAAAATACCAGGATCATGTAGATCCTTTTAAATTGTATGGAAATAATCTTACAACATAATCCTATTCAACTACTCCATTTAGATTGACAGCTAACATAACATTGTGAATGTGTTCTTCTGTTGGAAGACTATCATCACGAATAAATTTAGGTAGCCATCTTTCAGGATTTTTCGGAAGAGCATGAAGAGGAGCAGACATGTTTACAGCCCCTGGATTGCTCCATGTGTTTACATTTGGTGGAGGTGGTTGACCTACCATTGGATTTTGGATAGGTTGGTTGCGTGGATTTTGAGTTGAAGAAGAGGGAGGCTGAGTGCTAGGACGAGTTGGAGGGATAGTAGTTTGAGTACTGGAACTATTCAAAGTAACACTGATTGTTGGAATGGAAGTTGTGGAAATGAGCGGACGTAATGGAGGTCAATGGGATAAGATCTTGCTAGCAATTAACTCTGATTGGGTCCACTTTAGTCTCTTTCAAGTACTATTAATGGGAAATTTAAAAGGGAGAATTCTTGTCTTTTGACTTTCTGATCGAGTTAATATTCTTTGAGGTTGTAAAGAAGATGAAATACTAATATCCATTATTTGAGAATATTCAGGGTTTTTCAATAGAAATAGATACTCTCTCTAACTTTTATATCAAAGACTGAACTTCTGGGGAATCTTGATGGGAATCAGGATATATTATGAGTTGAGTATTACTAGTAGACTTAGGAGAAGGATGATCAAATTTAGATTTTAAAGATTCAAGGATCTAGATAATTTTATGGAAGTTGATGGGGATATAGAGGGAGAGAGACTCTTCGATTGACCTTTAGATTGATCAGACATTTTTTCCATTCAAAGGGGTTAGGCCCTCCTTCTGGCACTAGAATGTTGAGGCCTTAGAATTCTGTTGCCGAAACGTGGAGGAAAACCACCCAGTCCAGACCTTAAAGCATCTCCTTTTCTGTTTGGTGTAGTGGCTCCGACTGGGGGTGATGGGACCAGTTTCCCAATAAGGATGATTTTGAGGGTGTGTGATTACATGACATACAAATGGAAATGATTTTAATATATCTTATGCATCTATTTAGACTATTTATTCTACTATATATCCATGATGTTTCTTTCTTTATGTGATATGAAAAGATATCCTTCAACTATTAGTAATATAGGTCATTTAACAGTTGAAATAAATGAAAAATTATGTAAGATGATTCCTCTAATAAAATAGTTTGACTAGAAAAATTGTGAAAAATATATCGCATTTATAGGTATGATTATGCATTCAATAAGAAAATATAGACAAATATTATAACAAAAGTGCATGTAACATTCATCTATAATAACGTTTTAAATATATAATGCAATAAAAATATGACGACTGTCAATTTATAAAGCAAGACATAATACAAGTGAAGAAAAGTACCATATGTATGAAGTTCTACTCATGTAAACTGATAGTAATTGATTTGTTCCTTCTCACTTTCAAGCAATTTAAAGAGTACAGTATTGCAACATCAGTTAAAAAACTTTAATTGTCAAAAGATAATAGATTTGTTCCATTAATTCATCAAAGCCTCATTCACAAACTTACAATAGTGCATTCTTTGCAAATATTTTTCGCAAATTTATGGACCCATGAGAGGGGTTTAAATACTAAACTAACTTTGTTCTAAAATAGATTATTACAAAAATATAGAGGTGGTTTCAAACTTAAACTACAATCTAGGAAAATAAAATAACAATTTTGATTTATGAATTCTTCCCTTTCTTATGGATTTCATCACGAAGTTGACAAATATCTATCATAGGTTTGAGCTGAGCTGGCTATGAAATCCTCAATCTGACCTGTCCCTTCAATATTGTGTTTGAAAGTATAGGTTGCGATATTTTTGTTGAATTTGTTAAGGATTATAGAACCTGATACTGATGAGAAGGTTTGATCAGAAAATTCCAATAGTTTTCTTGATCAAAATTATTTACCTTTTTAATTACTTCATCCTATGTGTCTGCTTTCTGCTTCCATTGTGTTGCTAGTTTTTTTACTTCTGAGAACACTTCAGAGGTGTACTCTTTGAGAAGTTCTACTTTCACCAGTTGTTCACATACATATTCAATAATTTCACTTGATAATTTTGATGTCTTCGTTGTCACTTTCTCTGCCTGCTTTATTTGTGCTTCTCAATATTTGAATAAGATTTCCTTATGAAACTTATCTACATGAGGTAGATTAGCTTCTTTTCCTAAGTCTAATGCTTGCCATTGAAAGTGTTCACTAATTTTATTTTTGAGTCTTTCACATTCAAGTTTTCGGATAGATATTTGTTGGATCAATATTTTATCTCAATCACAATAAGAGTCAATCATAGAAGCTTGATGATGAAATACTTCCTTTTATTTCTTTAACTCAACATTTATATCCATTTCTTCTTTTATAAATTTCTCTAGTTGTGGTTGGCTATGTATCCTGGTCATTGCTGCTTCAAGTTATACTTGTTTCTCATTAATTTCTGATTGATGTTGCAATTTAAGACTCTTGAAATCCTTTTGAAATTGTGCCATATTTGCTTTGATTTTCTCATTGGAGTTGGATTTTTATTCATTTAAAAACCTCTCTAGTTCTTTTACTCTGGCTTCCTTTTGCCTTAGCAGTACTCTAACCTGATTAGATTTATAAACAGTGGCATTAGCATATGCCCCTGCATACTGTGATAATTTAGTTAGATTTTCTGTAGAATCATCTAAGGAATCCTTCCATAATACGTCAACTGATTCATCTGTGAGGTTTGATACTGTTTCATTAGTTCTTCTCCTTTTGTTCCTCTTAACTATGACCTTATAGCTAGGACTGTAGAAAATGTCCAGGTTAGGAATTTCTTAAACCCATAAAACTATTAGTTCTATAGGGTAGGCCAGTATGATCACTCGATCATGAGTCTCTGGAACTTGTTGTAGTGGTTTAACAATTTCCACTATCTTATGGGAATGTTCAGGTGTTTGAAATCTAGTTACTTGATCAGTATTGGGATTAGCTTTAGGAGTTTTTATTGCTTCAAAAAAATCCTGCCATTCACTACTAAAATTCTTTATTTGTGATATTTCAGACTGATCTAGTATGTCATGACTATGTTAAACTTCTTGAGAAGTTGACTCTGTTCCATTACTATCTTTTTGCTCCTGCATCTCTATCTCTTCGATTATCTGATCAATTATCTTTTCTGGGCTATCCTTTCTGGATTCAGATTCATTTTTAGAGTGATTTGAGTTGCGAGATTGATGCTCTAATTGACCTGATTCATCCTCAGACATGTCTTTTGCTTCATTAGCCAAGCTGATACTTGGAGTAGGTCTGTTGACATCTTCAATAGTTAACAAGTTGAGAGGAACTCTCTCCAACCTCTTATTTCTATATATTTCGAATTATTCCAAATCATCTTGGCTTATTTGGTTGGATGAAAACTTGATTATATCTGAAAAATTTTCCATGCCTTGGAAGAGATCATCAAATCCATCTATTTCCTTTACAAACGGCTTCATTTTGAGCAATGTAGTGTAATTTTTAATTACATAATTTGGATTGTATAGCCTCTTTGGAATTACTTCAAATTTCAACAGATTAATCTTGGAAACCTCCTTGTAGGTATGGCCAGCATAAAAAAGTGCAAAAGTGTCACATTGTATAGGAAAATTAGGCCAAACGACCTTCTTAGGATCTTTTAGCTCTTTAGTGATACCATTAACAAGTTTCTAAGCTATCTCTCGTGCAAGCAACTTATCAGGAACCTAATATGGTAGGATGTGGGTATAAGCATAACTCTCGAATACGTTGAAATATGTAAAATTCTCCTATGCAAACCTCCTAGCCACAGAATAATATCTGTGCTAGCCTCTTCAGAAATCCTAGAGGCCTTCTTATTGAATATCATTTGGTGCATAAGAAATATGACTTCATAAAAAGTTTTATAAAAATGTAGGTGGAAGTCTAAATCCTAAAGGTCTCTGTGGTAAATGTGGATTGGGGTAGGGTCCTGAGTAGTCCATTTCCATCCCATGGTAGGAAAACTAGAATAAAAATAGATTGTGTCCATAACATAGGCAGACATATAAAAGGGAGGCATTTTTCTGGATGAAACATTCCTTTTATTCCTATATTCTATGATGTGTTTGGAAAAACTATCAGGTAGTATATTTTCCTGATTCAGAATCGAGGAATTGACTATTGTGTCAATCAATGTAACCCAATATAATAAAAACCTAGTGGTATCAAGTTTGGGAAACAATCTACACAACATATCGATAGCATAAAAATAAGGTGAAGGAATTTGGGAATTTGGGTACGTACCGAGTTTATCTTGCTTCAAATTTTTCTAGTCTTCCTTCCATTCTCTGATAACTTTCATGAGGTCTAGATGCTCTTCTCTAAAGCTTTACAGAAAATCCTTATCATATTTCTATTGTGGAGAGGGTAGATGGTACATTTCTTGTAAATATTCTTCCGTGAAATAACCTATGTTTTCTCCCTTTGTATCTTTTAATTTCCTATCATCTATGCTTAAGTGGCCAATTACCCACTTAACCATGTATGTGTAAGGGAGAATTTTCGGTCTTGTGGCTACCTTGTGGACGAGTGAACATGCAATATCGAAGTAGGTTGCATCTGAAGTAGATGTCGTGCCTTTTGTAGATATTTTGGTTATTAATTTTGGATTTTTGTCTTCAAATAGTTTATACATTGCTTCCCATGAGGAACTGCTGCAATCCTTGTTACAGGTGGTTTCTTAAAATAAGGGAGACATGTCTGAGTATTCAGTAGGCAGTGATTGAGAAATCTCTTTGCCCATTTTGGTGATTTCAATCTTCCTTAATCTGTTAAAAGGTTTCCTGATTTCAAGTAAATAGGGAGAGCATTAAAAGGATAGAGAACAGAGAGTCAAATCCTTTTTTTATATCAAACATGCACGAATAGATATGAATCTTTTCGAATATAACAACAAGCATCGATAATTATTTGAAAATCGAATTTCTTACACCTTCACACGAAATATCTATAATCAACTTTAAGCTGCTAGATCTTGAATTTTGGTTTGATACGACATAATTCATTTCACATGCTTGAGTAGTTAAATTCTATTAGTTCACACATCACCATATATAAATTTTATCGTTTGTGATGTTTACCCATAAAAGTTGAGAAATGCGATGTGCACAAACTGCACATCGCAACTTTTACATGATAATGAATTTGTTTTCGGTTAAGTCATGCAAAATGCGAATTGCGCATTAAAAATTCATGTGGCCACGCATAATAGGACTTTAGAGATTAATTTTTATTTCTTTGTTGACTCATCGGGTCCGCACAATCGCACTTATATCGAATTTCTTTATGAGTTGGTTGTTTTAAATAAGGTGCAATGCGATTAAGAGAATATAATGATAATCAAAGTTTTTGCAAGTTTTTAAAACATAACTTCGAAAAATGATTAGCACATTTTGCAGCCCATGTAACTTTGCAATGTGCTAAAGGAATAAAGAAGAAAACTCAAAAGAAAATTTTATTTCCTAAGCTTTTGTTTTTATTTAAAGCTAAAAATAAATTTCATGTTTATTTCTAAAGGGTCCCCATTTATTAAAATAAATGGGGGGTGTTGTATAGCACAACAATAGTTTAGCCCAAGTTACAAACAAAAAAAGGCTCACATGAATATATGTACATAAAAATGATTGAAGTAAAATACATATCGATGTATATAGCTAAAAACAATCATAAAATTTGAGGTGTTCTTAGATGTGTCAAACAATTAATTTTTTTTAAAATTGCATTAAAACATATATATCCAGTACACAACATTTTTCATTAATGTACATAGAAAAGCTACTTTTGATTGATAGTAAACTGGAAAGTACAAAACATGTACCACACATTTTTCATTCAAGAATGAATATTATAATTTACTTAATAGACACATCTAAAACAAAATTGTGCAACTTCAGATTTGCATTATATCAACTATGCTATATACACAGATATGTACATTTTGCAATAATGACATTATGAAAAATTGTACCAGAGAATGTATGAAATCGTTTAAGACCAGATAATTTAGACATGTGTATGTGTACATGTGTATAAATTACTTGTGTGCATGTGCCAAAACAATGTTCATGTGCAAACACTTCTACATGTAACATAAAAAAGGAGTTCAATTTTTAGTTGAGTTATGGAAGTTCTAAAAGATGAGTCCAAAGAGAAGAAATTGTTGGGCAGTTCAATAAAAAAATTCCAATGGAATGCCATCTTTAATGATCGGTACATGATCAGCTTTTGGCATTTTCCATTTCTTAATTTTTTTTTTTTATTTGATTTAACTTATATCAACTTTATGCATGCTACACACACCAAGTAAATATATTGAAAACTTATGACATTGGGTTCATAGCCTTGAAAGTAAAAAAAATCCCCACTCTGATGAGTTTGTTGGAAAAAATAACCTTTTAGTATAATAGACCTGTTGTCATATGTAAACATGTTATCATCATAGTTTTCGGATAATTTCATCTTTCGTTTAGTGCAAGTCATCATATAATACTTCACATTTTCATCGTTGATATAGGTGTAACTACAAAAAAAAACATCTCCTGCACAATAAAACAAACTTATGTATTTAAATCTAGATCATAATTAACCTGAAAAATTAACTTTAAAATTAACTTGTGTACTTCATTTTATTATCTATTTCTAGATCTCTATCATTTGAAAACAATTGAAATGTTACCTTCTCTAACAAGATCAGAAACTCGGTCACCTTCAGATGATATTGTAGTCTCCTCTGATTGCATTTCTTCAAAACTTCCAACAAACATTTTCCCCTTTGTATTTGGTTCCATATGTCGCCAATATTCTACATACATTTTGTTTTCACAAACACCATTGGATTCTATGTTGTCTATATAAACATGACAAAAACAAGAATATTTTATTTTATCCAATGCAAACATATTTTTGGACAATTTTGTTTTAATTGAATCCAATTTTCGAGTCACTTTTATTGTTTCAACATTATCTCCAATCGATCTATCTACATATTGAACCTCAATATGCCAAAAAAACCTATATGGAAAATTGAAAGAATTATACAAATATGATATCAAAATACCATCAAAGATAATCATTGTGATAAATGTACTATTTAAAATTAGAAATCCAATAAAAATTAAATTAAATGTACCTTCATACTTCCATTGATCATTTAGTCTCATGGCTTAGTGCAACGATGCACCATTGAAAAACTTATTCAACTGAGAAAAGTCAGTTTGAAGAGTTGTCCATTTGATATCTTTGAAGTGCTCATTTTATACATGCCCCTACATCGTCATGTTCTCCTTTTCCACGACCAGTCTCAAAGAAATTCCAACAATGTTTAATGCCGGTTTTCATATGAAGACGATACGACCAAAAGAATGATCATGGAGATTTGAATTGACCTACGTATCCATCTGACCATATCTATCATATTCCCAATTAGCTTGTTGCTAGTTGGAATATTAGATGTTTCTCTATTTTGCAGTCTAGAAGAATAAATGGGGTAGAGAGACCCTTAAATCTCTTTAGTAGGAATAAAAAATTCCCAATGTGAATGGGGATCAGTTTAGATAGGAAAAATAAAGCCACCTTTGGTGTGAAAGGGGGCAATTCATGTGGACTAGATCCATGTTGACCAGATCAACAACACTGCCAAAAGAGAGGATAGAGCTAGTGGGGATAGTGCAGTTTTGAAGGAGAACACTTTGCAAGGAAGTAAGCTCATGAATGAGTGGGGTCATGGGTCAGAAGGCTCACCAAGGATAAAAATGAAGGGATGGCAGCCATGAGGGGAATTTTGAATATTTTCTATGTTTGGGTCTTATGACTTCTTGCATGCTTCAGCTATTTAGCTGGGTTTGCTGCACTATTTAGTGCAAGGGATTCTCATGCGGGAGTTCCATACTCATTCTTGGAGAGCTTGTTGAAGGGATCTGGGAGGAGCATATTGGCCTACATTTCCACTATCAGACATTGGGTCTAGCATTCACCATCATCTACAACACAGTCTCTTGCAGAAACTGCGTCATTTCTCACGGTGTTGAATTGGGAGGGTTAAAACCCTTGATTTTGAGCTAGTTTCCTAGGAAAAGGGGAAATCCCTCTTCCAAAAATCTAGTAATGAGTATTTTCAGTCATTATATGTAATTTTTAGCCACATATATGCAAAGCTACAGTTGGAGTACGTGATTTCAGATCTAGATGTTATAG